>JAIPRK010000889.1:0-119101 GCA_025469195.1 Chaitophorus viminalis
TTGAAGTATACTTCCAAACCTGTCCAGATGTTTATCCAATAATATCTAAGCTTCTTCAAATATTTATTACACTTCCAGTATCTACTGCCACGGGAGAACGATCGTTTTCAACACTCCGTCGTTTGAAAACTTATTTGAGAAATTCTTCTGGACAAATACGTTTAAATGGTTTAGCCTTACTTAATATTCATCGTGATATTAACATGGATATTAATGATGTTTTAGATGAACTTGCTAAAAAATCGAAACGAAAATTGAATATAAATTTATAGTTTAAAAAAAAAAAAATATTTACATATTTCAACTTTTTATAATCAGCGTTGTAAAATAGTTATACACTTAGAAAATATTTAATGTATGATAATTTATTATAATAAAAACACACAATTCAATATAATTTTATATGTTACACTTTTATTAACCCCCCCCCCCAAAAAAAAAAATTCTGGATACGCCACTGTACTCTATACATAAGTAGTAGATGTTTGTAATCTGCAAAAATATCGAATTCAATACGTTTTCAATTAGTCTATTGGGTGAGTGATACTATTGGGTAAGATCACGATTTTAAATATATATATATATATATATATGCAAATGATAACATCAGCTGTACATGTTAATTACCATTTTAAATATGCTAACTAAATTGCATAATTAAATGTAAAGAGAAGAATTAATATTTAATGAGGTATATAATATCATCATCAACAATTTTACCCTACTCCGGAATCAAAGAAATGTATTTCTCGAATCACTCATAAAATTACTGGTTACTGATCAACTGATCATATTTCTTTTGTACTAATAATATACCTTAATAATATATATTATTCTAAATTTGAAATCAAATAGAGAAATGTTTACAATTTCTCTGATATAGTCTAATCAAAATTAAATACTAAGTGTAATTTTTTTGTGTTCAAAAATAAATAAACAGATATATAGTTTGAAGGCTTCTTTATTTTTTTTACTTTTACAAAGATTCGTGACTTTATTGATTACTCTTTCGATACTGTTTTCAGCAATTTTAACTGACAACAGATAAAACGAAGCAACGAAAAACTTTCAGTTTTTGATCATATGTTCCGTGAGTAATAAAATTTATAGTTAGTCTAGTTTGCGTGATAATAATTTTAATCGTTGAATCACGCTGAACAAGTACAAGAATCATTAACTATACGTAATATTTTTGTAATATTTTCACTGTTCCACAAGTAGATTTTTAACTAAACCTATTTATGTTTAACTATAAATTTTTATTTCTTGTGTTAAACCTAAAAACGGAAATTGAGGTGCATGTTTGGGGCTAATATTTGCACTATTCTTAGCCTTGAGTGGTGGCCTCGACGTCTTAATCTACATTGAAAAACTGATCAACATTTTTACAAATTCTATATCTATTTGAAGTATTATAGTTTTTAGACTGCGTGGACTAAATTGTGTGCATGTGCAATAATATTATGATATTTATATGTACCCACTACCTAAATACTAATGGCGTATTTGAGTCTTTAGATCTCAAGGCGGGGTGGGGTGTTAAGGAAGGTCAGCCTCCGCTCCTCAAATACGCCACTGCTATAAACGGTATAAACTATAAATTATTTTTAAATGAAACCGATTAACGACTTTCATGAAAAAAATGTATTAATATAATAGATAGTTATAATAAGATTGTTAATTTTGCTTATACTCCTAAAATATTTTTTTAATACATATTTATAAGTAAGAAAATGCTTAAATAATTTCTGTAATAATAAAAGTAATAGTGTTGCGAGAAAATTGATTTTGATAATTTTAGATTTATTTATTAAACTATTAACCCTTGAATAATGTTAATCATGTTCAGTAATGTAATATACAGGGTGGAGAAGCAATAAAAATTACATTTGAGATAAGCGTAACTTTGGAAGGGGACATTGCAGAATATTGCCGAACGTCTCATTGTATAGTATGGGACGGCAAGTTTAGTTGCAATGATACAGTGATGCATTCAACATCAGTCGTTCGCCGTAAAGACATTTTTCCGAAACAATGAGTCAATCGTGGCTACACAACGCGCAATCTGCACGTGATCCGGATTTCCTCCGCGGCAGTTGTTCCCAATCGCTGAACGATTTTAAAATGGGGAATACGTCTAGGAATCTTTGGGGTCACACTACCATGTTCCTGAAAATCTTTAACCCATTTTAAAATTTTTATTCAAACGGGTGGGTCTTTCGAGTTTATACTTCGAAAGTTAAAGTAAATGTTTAGTTAAAGTTATATATTTGAATAATTTAGTGTTTAAAATATAAAAGTCTAACATAGAAAAAATACAAAAACCAAAAGTTATAGAAAGCTGGGTTTTCAGTATCCATCATACTTATTATTTGAAATTAAAATTGTTGTAAAAACTAAAATTGACTGTTCACACCAATAATTATGATTAAATATTTATTTTTAAAATTAAAGTTTTTAAAATGCACAGTAATTATTGTTTAAATAATATAAATTAACATTTTTTTTTCTTCTATTCATACTTTAAGATATTTTATGCTTCTATAATAATTTATACATCGGCCTTCGTTCAGAATCATTTTTCGAATGAGACCATTACTTCAAGATTCAAACAAATAATAATACGAGGAACACCCGGAAGCAATAACACTCAAAAACAATATCTCACTAAACTTTATACCGTATCTCATTCGAAAACTTTTTTACTTGTATTTTCTTGTAGTTGAAATAATTCTCTGTAACTATCTTACAGTTTATTTATTAATTATTAATTTTATTAATAAATAAGACATTTTTTATTTTTCCTTAAAATAGATAATTAATCACTATTATAATTTAATATTTTAATTCACAGAATCTATCGATTGTATATAGGTACACTTAATATAAATAATCTATCCCAAAATATTTTGAACATTTCAATGATAAAATATTTTTAGTTTTGTATATTACATAATAATAAATTACCTACATTTTAAGTATTGACTATACTTCACAAATATATACACATGGTAACATTATTGAACACCAATAACTTGTAACCAAAAATACTAATAAATAATTTTATAATTCGTTGTTATTACTGTTAGGAAATTATACTTGAACATTTTTATTTTGTATTTAGCATCTAAATTAAATAGATATTGCACTTTTGATTAAAGTACCTATAGAATACACTAATACACATATGTTACGGGACATCTTTAAATGATGCTGAAAATTAGCTCGAATAGTGAAAGAATACGCATTTCATTCTCATGAAGTCATGAAATAGCTAGATTCAACTGAAAAATAAATGTATACATGTAATGCTGATAGATTTGTTATAATTGTATTGGCCTTAAAGAAATCAAGTTTGCTATACCTACTCGTATTTATTTTAATGTTATTATTTTATGATTTTATTATTAATAGTTGCTGATGTATTTTAAATTTAAATCCGGTTATAGTTTAATTAAACCACTAGCTATTCATATAAATATTGTATTTTAATGGTAAACAAATTGTAGTTCTTCCATTTGAAACGTGTCATGATAGACATTATATTCTACGATTTATTATTATTTTTTACAGACTTAATATTCACATATTAAGCCCATTCAGATAATTATTAAAAGGCATTCTCATACTTGTTACATAATACAACTCTTTAAATATTCTTTAAATAGTGAGTAAGTCAATATTAGCACCACATATTATAGATACTTACTTCTGTTAAAGTTAGCAACGAATTTTATTATTTATTTATTTATTTATTTATTTATTTTACTTGTCTTACTAAATTATGGATTATAATCCACCTGTATTATAATATTGTATAATATAGTTTTATATTTAATGTTCACGCGATGACTGATGAGAGGTACAAGTGTACTACGTACAGGCTGGGATATTAACAATCGGGTATAATTACAACAACATTTATGCAACAATTTTGTGCGTAAAATTTCCTCTAAACGCACAACTTAAAAATTTGAAAGACTGAATATATTACAGTGAAAATGCCATACTGCGGACTACGGTATAACCGAAGGGATACTAAAAAAAAAAAAATTAACGCTGTATAAATGTGAATCAATGACCTTATTTTGAAGGTCATTAACGAAATTTTCAGATCACCATTATAATATTATGACGTTTAAATATTGAATTATAATAGTATATATGTAAAATATTTCCGTAATTATTTATTTTTAGTTGAACGCATAAAACATGAATTAAGACTATATTATTTAAATTAAATTATATATATTATAATTGGTAAAAAGTATCTACGATCTTATCACTTTAATTTAATTACCATATTTACCTATTTTTACTATGTTGAAAAAAAAATGTATGTTGTTTGAGTTTATAATTTAAACTTGCATTGTTGTTTTAACATAATATCTATGTTTTTGGGCTAGATAAAATAAAAACAAATGTCTGACCGATTTCGCGTAGTAGAAATAATGTAACCTTATTGTTCATTACTAACGTTGATATGGAGATATGTTCCATATGTAGATTCATCATTTTTATAATTGTCAACAATAGTAATATATAAACGAAGCCTTTGATAGCAACGGTCACATCTACTTCACCGAAAATGTGGTTGAAATGATCGGAGGAGAAGACGGTATATAGTAGTCATAACAACTCCCCAAAAACATAGCAGTTGACATGGATGTAAATTTTATATATTAAATGTTGTAGAAAATAACTATGTATTAATGGACATTGAAAATTATTTTTGTTGATTAACTACCTCGAATTAGACGATTAGGTGGAAAACATAGTATAAATTACTGTTTATTAGTACCTACAAAAATATTGAATAAATTGTGTGTAACACGAGTTTACGCCGTTTATGGACTACTAAAACGTTCCCCAGTACAACAAATTCTACCAAAAATGAGCTGATTCCCGATTTTGAAGAATTTAAGCATAAAACCGTCTTATTATTTCGATAGATGGAGTGCCAAATACGCTACTCGCATGAGTTGTGTAATATGACCAACATTAATCCGAGTTAAATGAGTGTGCAAACATTATAAGTATAAGTTTACCCTGCAAGGTTCAACGAATCCAAATTATAAGGAGCTGAGAGTTTTACCAACTAGATTTCTATACAAAAAAAATGCAATTTTGTTCACTATTACAAGGTTCATACAAGATAAAGATTACAAATTGTTGGAGTGTAAAAGAGAAAATATTCGGTATAATATACCTGTCAGATATTTTTGTAAATCTTTTAGTTGATCTTTTGTAAATTATTTAGGAGTTTAGGACTTGTGTATTTTAACTGTACCTATATGCAATGTCAATATAAAAAAAAATATTCACTGTTCCAAAATTAATGTTAAAAAAATTGTATACCATTGGTTATTTTCACAATTAATTTAAGTTCTTTATATATTACCATTATATTTATTATGTAAATAATATTTTATCCTACGATTTTTCTATTGTGAAAATTATCTCAACTTCTACTGTATTTATCATTTTATTTTGCTACTTATTTAATATCTTTAATTTTTCATTAATAATTATTACTCTCTATTTCTAATACAAGCTGATAGCTTAAAAGATATAGAAAATCGTGTAAATTAACTTTTTGTATTTGTAGTATATGTAATTTATGATAGTTTGAAGTTTGAATAGATAAATAAAAATAAATAAAAAACAATATTTTTTTATTATTATTTACGCTTTATCTTTAGTAGTTTTGAAAACAATAACATGGAATTGTAAACCTATTTTCATAAAACGTTATCCTTAATTCCATCGAAAAAATTTCAGATAAATATATGACACATATACTCCTTTACCTTCCGGTTATTTACGAACGGTTGTCTCTATCAAAACTGGATAGTACTGTAACTTATCTAAAGGACGTTTAGTATGCAAATGATCGATATTGGAATGCCGGTTTATTATGTTGATCTATACAGTAAACAGAAAGTATTTTGTTACTCAGGTAATTGGTTGCACAATACAATAATAAAACTATACTGTTACCCTTTTCATGAATATATTATCTTCATCGATGCTTATATCATAGATTTTTATTACACAAAATAACTTGAAGGTAGCTTAATATAATAAAGTTTTCTTCGCTCGGCTCTATTCAATCTTCTTCCCTCAACAACAGTCATCTTATGCATCCAATATTCTAATACCTACTAATAATTTATATTATGGCCTTTATATTGCTAGATACGTTGTATGGTATCTTTGCTATTAGTAAATTATTGTTATGTTACTTAAGGGAATTGTAAGCCATGATTTTCCGTCTCTGTCTATCACACGCGAAACATAGGAATTTAGACGTTTTCTATTTCCAACGTACCGATCGATTAATTAATGCGATAAGAATTTTGAAAATTGATTTGAATTCATCGTTAAGTTTACTTTAGATTGACTTTCCCACTTTTTTGATTTTGTCCCCCAAAATTTCACATAATAGAATTAAACGAATTGGAAGCATAAAAATCAATAAAAGTTAATTTTTGGGGATGTTAAGTACATAAATTAAAAAAAAAAGTAGGAAAGTTGATCTAAAGTAAACTTAACGACGAAATCAAATAGGTTTTCAAAATTTTTATCGCATTAATTAATCGATCGGTACGTTGGAAATAGAAAGCGTTTAAATTCCTATGTTTCGCGTGTGATAGACAGAGACGGAAAATCATGGCTTACAATCCCCTTAAAGGTTAATGATATAAGTGAAACACATTATATTTGATTAGAGATGGAAAAAATTCAATTATTCGATAAAATATTGACTACAGTGCGTACCAAAACCATATGGTATGTTCGGTAACTTAGAAGACCAACGATTTTTGGAAAAAAGTTACCGCAAGCCTACATCAAAACACCAAATATGTTGATTTAATATAATTATGGTATTTAATTATTTAGATAAATAAGTTTCAAAATGATATTTTCTTATTATAATAATTTATATTATGTCTGTGATAAAGACTCAGTATCTATATGATACATAATCAAATTGTTTTTGTCAACGATATCATAATATCATATTCGTATTGGCGGATATGCGATTAGTTTCAGTTTTTAGAATAATACTGTAGTAATGTGTAAATGTGTTGTATGTATATATATTCCCATACACTCGTAGTATACAAATTGTACAATGTATACATATATGAATTATAATATCATCATAAAATTAATTAAAATAATTTCCACATACAACAACTAGTCGTAATTATACCGGAAACCGTGTATAATACAACTTGACGTATGAATATAACTCACTCAAAACTCAAAGCTCAGATTAGATTTTAAACAATTGATTTTAATGGATTCAAAATTGTATTTTTGAAAATTTCTATGTTTTAAGTAGATAAGATTCGTAAAATAATAAAAATACCTAATATCAATTCTGAACCCAGCCTGCACAGGCAGTCCATCTCCTTATGGCAGGTGACAAAGATCCCTCCCAGTTTCCCCCTGTGCAAAAACTTCCCATATTGTATACAATAATGTATTGTGTCTTCCGAAGTAGTAATAACCGCTTTGTTAAAATAAAAAAATACCAATTTTGGTAAAAAATCAAATAATAATAAGATAATTAAATTGACAAGTATTATGTTTGTATTTCTAGTATATGATTATGATGTAAAACAAAATATATTATTAAATTCTCAAATTTCCAATAAAAGATCGTTTTATCAGTCCGGTATGAATTTTTTTTATAGATTTTTGAAGGATAGCTTATGAATAACCTAGTGTTAAAATTTTGAACCTTAAGTATAAACAGAATAAATTTTATGAATTTTTACTTATAAAATAACTTGCAAATTAGCATGGTTTTGACACATTTTATACAAATTTGAACTTTATGGGCTTATAAAAAAAATTTAAGTGAAACAATCCCCGATATTTTTTGTTACGATAAGTATAATTTATAATAAACCTTGTAATAAATTTTCAAAAGTTTTTGGACGGCCAAATAAATTTTATAGATATTTCAAAATTTAAATTGTCTATGAATAAGCCAAAATATGTCAAAATACTTTGAAAAATTAACCATGTATAGAAATAGCCGATATAAAGATTTGGTGAAAATTTCAACTGTTTGCGGTTTTTCCTTTTTGAGTAGAGCATTTTAAAAAAATGTGTTTTATCAAAACATGATTTTGCGTAAAATTTCCCGTTTTTTCGTAATTTTTTTATCGTATTTTTCGATGCTTTTGAAAAGTTCTGAAAAAGTTGGATTTTTGACACACCCAAATATCATCTATATTCATTTTCCTTTCAGAAAAGTTGCTGTTTAAGAAAATCGAAGCATTTTTACTACCAAAAATCGTGTCCTCAGACACAAAAAAAAAAAACACACATCATTATAAAATCAATAGATTCCATCACTCTGTTCAGAATCTAAAAAAGAGTATTTTAGAACTTTATAAATACTTAGGTACTAATAGTTAATAAATTTTATAACTAATAAATCTAATGAACAATAGTGAATTAATGACTATTTGAGGAAGAAGATAATTACTTTAGTCACATACTACATATTATAAGATCATATATGAACTCTTCTGTGTAATCTTTTTCACGAGAAGTTCATTTTTGATTTACATTAATAAAATTCAGTTTAAATTTTGATTAATGATAACTGATTATAATGCGTTTACCTAATACGTGTTTTAGGCTTATCTAGAATCCAAAAAAATGATTTCATTTCCAAAAAAAATCAACCTATATTTTATTATTTGACGTCTTGTTTGAAAAATAAAATTAAGTAGACTGTAGCACTTGTTAAATAAAAACAGTATCACATATTATTATTATATTCTAATACGTATATAATGTTTATATTTTACACGTAGATTATATAAATGACGTCATAATAATATTTTCGTATTGACTAAAAATGTATTGCAAGCATTCAACGAAAGAAACCAATAATTAGCTATGAAATATGTTTCGTAAAAAAAAAAACTGGAAAGTTATAAGTACTAAATTATAGTGAGTAGTAATTAAGTATTTTTTTTTTTTTTACGAATGTGAATTATTTAGCATCTACGTGTTACGTGTATTAACGTTAATACATCCTACCATTGATTATAAATACTATATATATATATATTATATATTGATTATAATATTTATAATCAATGATCCTACGTAAAACGGAATAAATCGACCATCTGTTTGTATACTAAACGCTCTAACGTCAGTTTTTACGTTATTGTACGTAGTTTTTTCGAATGTTTTTTTGAAGTTACTATATAAATACTTTAGAAAAATATATCACATATCACGTACAATTAATTTAATTTTCTTTTATTTATTTAAAAATATAATTTTATTAAAAAATCGCTTTATGATAAATTATAATGGATTGACACAAATATTTAATTAGGCTATAATAAGACTAAGTATATTCTTAGTAAAAAGAATACATTACAGGTATAAACTAAAGGTTGAAAACTAGTTTTACGCAAAAAAAATCGATATCGTTCTATAGATAAACCCTGTTCACACTACAGCTATTGGCTCTATAGTGAGTAGACCAACTTTTTATACGTTATAATATTATCTCAGTTGCACAAACATTATGTTGCATAAACAATAAGATTGTAGGTTATAATTATATTATTTTGCAAAGAAATTAATTAGGTAACTGTATCTTCCTCTTAAGCTAGGTTTAACTTGAAAACTATTAGACCGATTTATAGGTAGAGCTATAGGTATCAACCGATTTATTGGGATACGTTTTTGTGATTACTGGTTACGTAGGATTTCGTTGTTGATTATGGAACTGAGAGGCATTTATATTGGATAAAACAATATTGTACTAAACATGTTTTGGTTTTTTTCGTAGATTACCATATTTTGGTCAAAGAGTATATTTTTATACAAATAGGTATACTTATAGTTTAATGGAAAATATATGTTAAAACTGAATAAGGAAAATTATTTGGAAATATTTGCTTCGCGGTCATTAAACAAAATAGTTGTGGCTAATTAACCTTGACACTTAAACATAGGAAATAAATTAATTTCGTTGCTGATAAATATTCGCATCAATACGTACAACAAAGTACCTGTACCTGTACTTAATGGCTAATAGTAAAGATGATGAATGTTATGAGAATATCTTGGGATATAAATATACAGAGACACAGTATATTTCCGGATGATTCCGCAAATGCGATAATTTTTAACATGTGATAAACATTTTTTTTTTTTTCGAAACCCAAATTCTTAAATTTTAAACTTTGTTCTACAGTTAAAAAAGAAATTAAAATTAAAAAAGCCATTTTGTGGCACGGTTTTTTAGAAAAATGTTAATATTTCAAACTCTAATAAAGGTTTTATCCGTTAAGTTTAATTTTCTACAATTTTTTTAAGTTTATGAAAAAGTTTACAATAATAGTGTCAAATGATTTAAGTGTTTTAGATAGAATCTTATCTATAATCTTGATAAAACATACTATGATTATTGTACAATAATTTTAATTATTAAATTCAAATTTCCAAAAAGTTCAAAAATCATAATAAATTAATAACTAAAACTTTAAAAAGATATTTGAATACAATAATTTTTCTAAAAATCTGGTTTACAAAATTGTTGTTTTGATTTTTTTTAACAATAAAATAAAATTTTCAAATTTCAAATTTGAGTCCTAAAAGTCAAAATAATTTGAATAGTGAATGCAATTTTATTGTAACGCAATACTATAATATTAGGTAATAAAAAAAAAAAAATTAAAGTAATGGACGGAACAAAGTTGTTACATTTATATACCATCTTTGATATATTTAAGCATTTACTAGGCTTCCAAAACAAAATATTATTCAAATTTGAGTTTGCTATAATAAACATTGAGCTTATACCCTTAGAGTGATTACTCTAAGAAAGAAAACACGGGACAGTTGTTATTCTCTCCATACTTTTAAAAAAAAATTGTATTTAAAAACATAATTACAATAAGTATATATATATATAGTACGATAATTTTTAAAAATTTTACCTACAATAAATAATTTACTTTTTATTATTAAAATATTTAACAATAGGTAAAAAATTGTAGACATATACTGATTTATTTTTTAACTATAAATAAGAAAAATACGCTATCAGCTATTTTCACTATTTATGAATTTCATTATCCTTTTTCTACACAAAATTTTTTTTTCTCTTTTACAAGTAAAATTAAATTACAAATAACAATATAGAAATGACGGGATTAAAACGGGATAAATAGCGTCCCGTTTGTATTCTGTCGGGATAGCCGGACATGATTATCAAAAAAAGGACAATCCTGTTTCAAACGGAACTTATGATCATTTCGGTATACACCAAAAATGATATATTTCAGAACGATAAGCGTTATTACTTGCTCGAGAATGTAAACATATTTTATTGAATTAAAAATAATATAAAAGGTGTCGTCACCAATTTTATGAGAATTCACTCTGGCATGCACATCGCTGCAGAATCGTGCGCTATAAATTACACGGCCGCCTCTCCAGGACTTCCTCTCAGGCGTAAATTATTTAGCTCACATCATCATATCACGACTCACCTCCACTTCGGCTCCACCACTGAATTCATGGTCATGCAAGCATACATGAACACGCACTTAAGATTCAGTGAATTTCGTTTTAGGTTTTGTAAATTATGATGTGAAAAAAGGCCAACGCCCCCATGCGTAATTATTACGCCATTGATTTTGTCTTTCGAAAACGCATGCCTAGTTTTACGTACCAATAATTGTCGATTCTAAACGTGATAAATGTATTGGTTTTACAATGATGTGTTTTTTTTTGTGTGTCTAACACCACGTTTTGGAGCCATAAAAATGCTTCATTTTTGTCATACAGAAACATTTTTGAAAGTAAAGTCAATGTAGATGGTACTTGGGTTAGTCAAAAGTTAAACATTTTCAATGGGCATCGCCCATTTACGTCAAAAAAATGAATTCATTTTGGTTATAGCCCATTTGCGCCAAAATAAAAAAGGTAAATATGTTTTTTCCAACAGCCCATTTGCACCAAATTTACCAGCGTAAACATTATAAATTAATGACTTGGTTAATTCTTATATTTTAAAGACGTATCTAAAACGTATGTCTGTAACATATAATAAAGTTATTTTTACAAGTCTATAGATTTTAAATTTTCGTGACATGTAAATATTAGATAATTCGTCATTAATAAATAAAAAATTTTCGTTTTTAAAAGTAATGAAATGTAGATCGTGTAAAGCTCGTACAACATAATAAACTGATATAAAACTTGTTTGTTTATCTTTCGATGCAATAATATACAAAGCCTTAAAATCTATAGACTTATAAAAATTAATTTATTATACGTTACAGATATACGTTTTAAATACGTCTTTAAAATATAAGAATTAACCAAGTCATTAATTTAAAATGTTTACGCAGGTAAATTTGGCGCAAATGGGCTGTACCCAAAATGAATTAATTTTTTTAGCGCAAATGGGAAACACCGTTTTCAATGCTATTCAATTCGATTACAAAAGAACGCAAATACTTGAAAGATTTTTAAACTATTTATAGACAATTGAAACTTTCTATTTTTCTAAGTATATTTTTAAAAAATATCGATAAAAAAATTTGACTGTCAAAAAATCCTGAAAATTTAATACAATGTTTATTATAAGTTTTTCTTATATCCATTAAAAAAATCGAAAATCGTTGCACACAAACTTTTTTATAAGTCCCCAATTCAAATTTTTATAGAATATATAATATAATATATTTTTATAGAATATATCGAAATCGTGATCATTTTAAAGCTATTTTCTAGTTGAAATTTCTTAGAGTTTTTGCTATTTATACTTTAGGTTCACAATTTTAACACAAGGTTATCCATAAGTTTTTCTACAAACGACTATATAAAAAATTCTACCAGATCTCTAGGAAAAGTTTTTATGAACATTTGAAGCTTAAATTTTTACAAAATTGCATAAAACAACAATTTATCTTCAAACGATTTTAAATAATTGTTATTTTTGAAAAAAGTATAAATCGTAGAAACTTGAAACTTTTACCAGTTGTTTAGATTGATATTTTATTTCAAGTAATTTTTTTTCCAAAATTTATTACTAAATTTTAAGCAATTTATAGTAATTTGAAATATTTAATTTCTTTTAATTTTATGTTTATAATTCTTGATAATATTCTACAGAAGTTGTTCTTACTAACATTATCACTTATTCAATTATTTTTTATAAGCGTTTGAAAAGCAAATATTAACGTAATATAGCAATTATAGACGTATAAATCATCTCCGTTCAGAATCGTTTGTTTTTCTTATGCAATGATACATATCATTGAATTAAAATTTAACATCTATCCTATGAACGAAGTTCACCCACCCCTTACTGTACAGCAGAGCTAGTCTCCGTCTGGTTCTTTTTGAACTTCTATATTAATCAAACAAATTCTTGATTTTTAACTGAAATAGTCGAATTCGTTGTATCTTGTTTTCCAAAAAGATTTCTGTATATTTTTTGACATTATATCGTCTTTAAAACAGACCGATTTGATTACTTTTATTTTATCGCGCAAATATGAGTATGCTTTTCACCTATAAATACTTGTGTTTAATTATATACAATATCTACCTGGTAATTTTATTTTCGTTTTCGTTTAATATGTTTATAATTATATATGTATACATTTTTTTTTAACTATAGTTAGCGAATTTCCGCACAGGCAACCGTGAGTTTTATTACTATTATATTGTTTTATTTTTGGCTAGCCAATTAAATTATTTTACTCATACTGCGTGAATCACTGCAACTCATCATTTATTCGTTTCATTTTTATTCTTGCTTGTATATTTCTGTAATTTATGTTGTTATGTTGTCCATTATTTTAATCCGTATTAAGATTGCACAACAACATATTATAGTTCCCACCTTTTAAACCATAAAATTGTTGTTATTGTTATGTTCAAAATATAAATTAAATTGTTATTCTACTGAGCCAGGTAGTTAATATTTATTTGTACTGCACACCTAACACGTATACCACTGCGCTCTATTACTCATTGGTTTCACCAAATCGGTTCATTTCCTTCGAGTCACTGCTCAAAATCCAAATACAAAACAACTGTCCAGTCACCCAATGTTAATACCACACATAGTTTGTAGATTTGGTGGTTTAGGTTTAAATGAGTGATTATTTTACACTTGTTTTTTTTATATTTTATCAAAATAACTCACGGTTACAATTTATTTTTAGTCTGCTAGGTTGTTCGTCAAGAATATGATTGTGATGGACATGGTTTAAATCTAGAAGTTTATATTCGACGTAAATTTCGTATGAAAACGTTTATAATGCAATGTGGTAGATTCGTTAATTATTTTCATTTGTAAATCGTTGTGTTTGTGGCTTTGTTTGTTATAATCAAAGGGACTCCGGTGATAATACGTTAAATCATATATTGAAAAGACTGAATGGGACGAATATTTGAGAGTTTATCCGGGCGTCCTGACGTGATGTATACCATTAGATCAGAGGGGTCTACTTTATGGTTTTATGTAGAGTAATTTTTAATTTGATTTGTAGTTTGGACTAGGTCAGTGAAATCACATATTAGCCTTTTTTAGATTCTGAACGGAGTGATGGAGTCTATTGATTTTACAATGATGTGTGTTTTTTTTTTTTTTGTGTCTGACAACTTTTTTTGCAGTAAAAATGCTTCGATTTGTTTATACAGCAATTTTTCTGAAAGGAAAGTGAATGTAGATAGTAGTTGGGCATGTCAAAAATCCAACTTTTTTAATAATTTTTGCAAAAATCGAAAAAAACGTTAAAAAAAAATACAAAAAACGGGAAATTTTACGCAAAATCACGTTTTTACAAACTACATTTTTTTAAAATACTTAACTCAAAAACGAAAAATCGTAAATATTTGAAATTTTCACCAAATCTTTATATAGGTGTTCTCTATACATGATTAAGTTTTCAAAGTATTTTGACATATTTTGACTAATTTATAGACAATTTAAATTTTCGATTTTTGTAAGTTTTTTTTTAAAATATCTATAAAATTTTTTTAGCTGTCCGAAAACTCTTGAAAATGTATTAAAAGATTAAATATAAGTTAAACTCATCGTAACTAAAAAATATCGGGAATCGTTTCACTCAAATTTTTTTTATAAGCCCATAAAGCTCAAATTTGTATAAAATGTGTCAAAATCACGATAATTTGTAAGTTATTTTGTAGTTGAAAACTCATAAAATTTTTTCTGTTTATACTTAAGATTCAAAATTTTAACACTAGGTTTTCCATAAGCTGGCCTTTAAAAATATATAAAAAAAATTCTACCCGACTTAAGAGGAAAAATTTTATGACCGTTTGAATTTTAAATTTTTACGAAATTGCATAAAATAGCGATTTATGGTCAAACGATTTTAAATATTTGTTATGATTCAAAAAATATAAGTCGCAGAAACTTGAAATTTTTGCCAGTTGTTAAGATAGCAATTTTCTTTATGTCATATTTTTTTTAAAATATTTTATTGATTTTTAAGTCACTTATAGGTATTTAAAAAATTCGAATTTTTTACATTTTTTTTTTATAATCAGTGATAAAAAAAAATTGACTTATACAAAATACTTGAAAATTTAATAAAATATTTCAAACAAGTAGTTTTTATTGTCATTCAAAAATCATCAAAATCCATAGGCACAATTTTTTTTTATAAGCGTTTAAACAGCGAATATTGACATAAAATTACATTTAAAATATAATATAATATATAAAATGCTAGACTGACAAATCATATAGGTTTTTTTAAAATACTCTAACTCAAAAACGAAAAACCGCAACAACTTGAAATATTCACCAAATCTTTATATTGGTGTTCCCTGTACATGGTTAAGTTTTTAAAGTATTTTGACATATTTTGACTTATTTATAGACAATTTAAATTTTCGATTTTTGTAAGTTTTTTTTTGAAAATATCTATAAAATTTTTTTAGCTGTCCGAAAACTCTTGAAAATGAATTAAAGGATTAAATATAAGTAATACTAATTGTAACTAAAAAATATCGGAGATTGTTTCACTCAAATTTTTTTTATAAGCCCGTAACGTTCAAATTTGTATAAAATATGTTAAAATCGCGATAATTTGCAAGTTATTTTGTAGTTGAAAATTCATAAAAAATTTTCTGTTTATACTTAAGATTCAAAATTTTAACACTAGTTTGTCCATAAGCTGATCTTCAAAAATATATAAAAAAATTTCTACCGGACTAAAAAGAAAAAATTTTATGACTGTTTTAAATTTAAATTTTTACGAAATTGCATTATAATTCAATTTAAATATAAAATACTATATTATTATTTACACATTTTAGACAAACATATTAACTCCGTTCAGAATCTTTATTTGTATACAATGATATCTATCATTGTATTCAAATTTAATAAATCCATTGTAATAATGACCTATCCTATAAACGAGGTACACTCCACCCCCAACTGTACAGCAAAGCGAGACCCACCCGTTCTTTTTTGTAATTGGGGTGGAAGTAATCCATTTATCTATAATATAATGCCTAGGCATTTATAAAATATCCTATACACAAGTATTTATTAATTTATATATCAAAATAAGTAGATTTATGAGTATAACAATGGGATTTTCACGAAAAACTAATGCTCACACAAGTATAAAAATGAGAACAATAAATCATAATTATCGTGTCTTTTATGGTTTCGAGTAAAATTGAATTCATTCCGCCGCACGCCGCTGGTAAAGACTATTTTGTCACTTCAAATGGCCAATTTGTAGTTGATACGTCTTGTCGAGCTCGAAACACAGATAATGGGCGTTGTCATACGTACAAAATTCAAGTCGGGAGCATCTGCATTCTATCATATGTACATCAAAGAAACTTTACTTCATCTGTATTTATTGAAGGCGCGTTCAATTGTAACTGTGAACTATTTTATCCTAGTTCCATGGGGCTAATAAAATCCATCTATCTGCCGGTGTTTTGGTAGTTTATACTTTTGGAGATTTATGAGCACCAAGGTGGATCCATCTAGATGAACACAAAAATCTCTCATTAAATACACCAACGTCATAATTCAAAAGATAGGTTTTCGAGTCATGCTTATGGAGGATGTATTGGATTTTGAATATACTAAAAACTAATAGAACGTCATAACTTATAAGTTAAACTTTAGTATTGACCACTAGAGGGCATTTATACTGTAATATCACTTTATCAAATTGTACTTTTATTGTATTGCAACACCTTAATATACGTTTATTTTTTAGAAATTTACTGAGTTTTACTTATGACATTGTTGTAATTAATGAGCGAAATAACCTCCCATGTATCAGTACCAAGATTAATTTTCCATTTATGCATAAATCATCTTTAATAGCAGTAGAGAAAATATTTCTTATTTTGTTTTATACTACAATTTTTTGTTTACATATTAATTTTACAAATTTACACATTTTGAAAACTATAAATAATAATAATTGGCCAATGTTTTGAATCTAGGTAGTATGTTATTTTAGGTTCTGAGTGAAACGAGGGATGTATTGGTATTACCATGATGTGTGCTGTTCTTTTTTTTTGTGAGTCTTAGTACACGATTTTGACCAGAAGGAGTGTGCTCCGGTGTATACAATGATATAACATTTCTGAAAGAGAATTTCGTCTAGTTAATATTTTGATGAAGTATTTTTTCAAATATCTCCATAGTTGTCCAAATAATCGATATATTTTAAACTCGATATAGGATTTGAACTTAGTATTCGTTATTTTAATTGTCATAACAACGCGAAATATCTATATAATTTTATAGGCATTTAATAATATTTTCGAAATATTTTAATGTCATTTTAACATAGGCACATGAAATTTCCGATTAAAAGTCACAACTGCCTGACCGTAAAATTTGTTTTTTTTTTTATAAATATAGGCTGATTTACTCGATATCTTTCACTCAGAACCGTTTTAATATACATTGGTTTCAAATTTAAAAGACTTAAATAGCAATATCATTCACCTATCCTTGTAACTTACCTTCTCGTAGAGTCTCATCCGATCTAGGAGTCTCACCCTGTTTTTATTAATTTTTTATTTTTTATTTTATTGAAACCTTGTATTTTATAATTTCAATTTATAACTGCAATTTTTAGATTGTAATGCTTTTAACTTACTGTGAATTGTTTAAATATGTTTACTGTGATTCCAACCATAGAATACATAATACGTCTGTATATGGATAAGATCATTTTTATGTTGACACTGCAAACAACAATGTCATATTAATTTATTAAAAGCTTATTATATTTTGTCCTAGAGCAGCTATATCATTAAATCAAATATATTTCTTTTATGTTTGTTTATATTTCAAAGTCTTAATTCAAATTAGTCATATAACATATTATAGCATCATTATGTAGTAGTAGTATAATATAATTTTTTGCGTGTAGAGTATAAATTGAAATCATTATGCTGATTACAATGAGATTGATTTAAAGATTAGAAGGCGTGGGAGATGACACAGTTAAGGTTCATTTTAGAAGAGTACATAAAAATTATACCTAAGGAGAAATAAATAAAACTATTTGGACAATTTGAAAAGTTTGATTAGATACATTTTATTTCAAAACAGCTAGTACACTTCACAATATGTAGTAAATCACTAGTATTACGTATAGTATAGTTTTATCAACAGTGGCTGTCACTTGTGATTAATTCACTTGAATACATTAAAGGCCTTGTTCTATTTTTGTTTTCGATCTTTAACAAATATATGTAATATATATGGCATATATATAAACAATATATGACTCAAAACTTATTTAAATTAATGAAACATAACTTAATGTAGCGTAAGAAATTTCATGATCTTCCTCAGCTATTAGTTATCTTAAAAATTCCCGATAAAATATAACTATCTATTTCTATTCTAAAATATTATTATTTGAGTATTATTTGAATACTCAATCGTCTAAGCTTTTTACAATATTATAGTGTATCATATCCATTATGACAGCCAGTATTTATTATGTTTCCCTGTTTACTGTTTTGTGTAAATGTAATTATGAACACATTACTTTTGAATTTACTATTTAGCAACATGTAACATGCATCACTGCAGGTTACACCATTTTTGTACCATCGTTTATGTACACAAATTCATAGTGCATGCTACTCTACCGAGTGTACTTTTCTAAACTTGTTTCACTATTTTGTTGTTTTATTTAGATTCGTGTCACAGCAGATAATAACGTCCAAAAACAAACCGAATAAATATACTAATATCATTATAGGCACTATGTAGGTATACAAGTGTGGAGAAATTTAATCACTCTTATATACATAATTAAATTTCTCCACATTTATTTGACACATTTGTGCACGGTGTAGGTACGTACGCCGATGATCTAACGCTAACGAGTAACGACGTTCATGCAATTTGACTTTGATGGCGAGGCATCCATTGAAAACCGATACAGGTTTCATGTAAAGCGAAAAAAATACATACGTGTCGGCATTAAAATATAATTACTATAATTTTAATATTACTTAACTTATTTTCAGCTCATAAAACTATACATGTATGTGTTAAAACAAACGCATTAGGTACTGGGAAATTCGGTGGCCATTGTATCGATGTTATATTATATTATGTATTTCACGATTCTTGGAAAAATTCACCGTTAAAATCCATATGGTGAAACTTTAAACACATAAATACCTACATAAATGGCCAACTAAAACTGTGTCCGGTGAATTATAATAACAAAAACAAGTTAATAATACAATGAGGTAATTTGTATTACCCGAATCACGTATTTTTATTTACAATAAACTCACCTGATAGCGTAACGTACCATTTGTCACGGGATATAATATTATAAAGGCATTTTTTTTTTATTATTATTATCGAGAGAAACTATAAATAATATTTACACTTATTTTTTATTGTATAATGTATATAGTGCGAATAACAAATTAAATTATCGATACCAATATTATTGCCATATACTCATATACACACACCACTTTTTATCGTATTTTTCATATTGTATTAATTATTTAATCGGTAAAGTTCCGATAATTTATTTTCATACCTTTTATTTACACTCTTTCACCGGCGTTTGAAAAAATAGCAAGTAATTATTTTGTTACTTAACAATATATAAATACATTTATATTATAACAAATAATCTACATTATAGTTGCACTAAATTACTTTCTTTCTCTGAAGTCTGCATGTATGGTAATATGTTATTTGCGTTGATTATGATCAAATGTATGTAGTTAAAAAAATATATAATATGTAAAAACCACAATCTAAATAATCTGTTGAAATATTGTATCCATTATCATGTAGGTTAACATAACGAAATAAACATAATTCCGTTTTAAAAAGCGATGGATTAGATTCAGTTTAAAATTAATAATTTTATTTACCACTAATTTTTTTCAATTCATATGGTTTTGTGATAGTTTTGAAATCTTTTTTTAATGATTATTCTGATAAATGTTTATTTATTCCTTGAAAACTTGAATACAGATAGAGATTTTAATAGTTAAAACATATAATATTCACATTTAAATAATTTTGGAGTATATTTTATTTTCAAAATTTCAACGACGCAGATTTACTAAATTATTATATAAAAATAAATATTATACATTAAAAATGGAATTTATTTCTATAGTACTTTGTATTTCTATGGTAGGTTACGTAGTATATGTTTTGTAAAAATAGTTATTTAGCAAAATAAATAAATAATTTAAAGTCAATTCATTTAAGGCATCGGTATTTAATGCATTGTATTAGGGTATAATGTGTATTAGTTGTGGAGAAGAATATTTTGTATCACTATTACCAAGACATACTTTTAACTACAAAAATAAATTTTAATCCACTCAAATGTCAATTGTATACGTTTTTTTTATGTAAGTTTTATAATATCTTTTACATAATTATTCATATTTACATGTTTGCTGTGTACTCATAATGTATAAAATATATATATTATATAAATCTTTATATTATACTAATTATATTTTCAAACCTGTTGATTCTAGTTTAAAATATAATTAAATACAAACAAAAACAGTATAAGTGTTTTTAAGGTACTATATTATATCAATTCGTTAAATTAACTTCTAATTTTCATAATTATATATTTATAATAGTAAAAAATGTTCACAACATTAAACAATATTGTAATAGTTCTATAGCTTAAATTTGTTTTTGGTTTTACAATTTTAAATTATAAATTTAAACTAAAATTACCAATATTTTATATTTTATGTATTAATATTTTTTCATTAATATATATACAAGTAAGTCTTTACAGGGTTTCAACAATAGTAAAATTTATTTAATTTATAACTGTTTTTCGTAATAAACAAAAACCATTTGAATATTTTGTGTCAGAATTATATAGGTTTTTGTCGTATTTTTTTTTAAAAATGAATTAAATATGGAATTGATGCATTTAATACACATTGAAACAATAAATAACATGTGTTCCACCTTGAGCTATTTCCTTCCACCAAAAGCGAATGCAAACTGGCATATTTTTTAATAAAATATTAAATAGAGATAACATTTAGTATATAATATATATAGTATATAATGGTAGGTCATTGTAAATTTTAAGAATAAATTCAATTAACTGTAATTACGGACAAATATCAGCGTTGTCTCAAGTATATAAAATTATTATAAAATGATGTTTCACGTGTTATCACTGTAGCGATCTATATTTTTTCCCAATTAATAACCAGGCTAAGGTTGATTTGATGATAATTTATTTGTGTGCGATTAAGTCTTAAAATAATTATTATTTCCATGGTTACATTTACAACAATTTTATTGTTATTAAGTATAAAATAAATTAACAACACCCATAGTAATGTTATGTTGATTATAGGTAAGTACTAAATACCAAAATATAACATAAGTTTTGGAGCATTATTCTTTTAAATAATGTAAATTATAATTTTTTTGAAGACGCATTTATATCGCATTCTATTTTTTATTGTTTAAAATGATAATTTTGTTTTGAAAAATGTTAGAGTTTTTATCAATTTAATTGTATATCATTATTGTGTTATTTAAGTTTACGTACATTTATGTCCATAAATTAGTTATTTCCTATTTTGTAATTATTAATTTAACAACATAGGTAGGTATTCCTAACTTAAAAAATTAATCATGAAGATATAAGAGTTATTGTTAGGTTAGGTTAGGTTAGGAAAGCTTATGATAGTTTATAGAATTACAATTCTTTCAAATTAAAAATATATTTACATTAAAGTAGTAAAAACTTTTCAAGAATTCTACTCTAAGAAGAATTTTAAAATAATTGTTTGCGTTTCCCATGATGTATAGCAATTTAAAGAAAAAATAGGTATAGCACTTCAAGGAAAAAAAATTAAAATGTATTATCAGAATCCTAAAATATTTTCTCTTTACAAACAAGTTTTGTAATGACTTTTTGATAAATATTTAATCATACAACTTTAAAATAAATAAATCATAACAATTTCAACTAAATCTGTTATTAGAATATCGAATAATTTTGTTTACAAAGTACCAAATACATAAACACGATATATGAGTGTGATAATAAAACAAAAAAATGTAATTTCTTATACTTAGTAATGTCACTTTTTATTGAAAATGCAAGTTTAAATAATTCTTCATTCCCAAGGTCATAATAAGAAGTCATTGACCCACTTGAAAAAATGAGTTTGTTTCTAATTTTTTATTCACACAAATTACATAACATGGTTTTATTTAATATTGCTTATATCATTTCAATATTTAAAACTTGAATTTGTCATTTTGAAATCACTAAATTAATTAAAATAATGCTATTCCTAATTGTAAAAAAAAAATTACCCACTTTGAAGTTTGATCTGTAAGCAAATGATCCATTTATTATTCACCAATATTTCAATATAGATTTATTCAACACTAATTTTTTTATACACTACATATTTCTAGGCAACATAAATATTCACTGAAATTATTTTACATTGTCAAGTTGTTTTCACTAAAGTTTTCCTAACGCGTAACTCACGAAAAAACAAAAAAAAAAAATTTGAGTGAAACGATCTCCGATATTTTCTAGTGAGAATATGTTAAGCTTATTATAAACCTTGTATTAAATTTTTGAGAGTTTTCGGCCAGCCAATTAAATTTTATAAATGTTTAAAAAAAAAATTGTACGAAAATCGAAAATTTAAATTGTCTATAAATAAGTCAAAATATGTCAAAATACTTTGAAAACTTAACCATGTATATAGAACACCAATATAAAGATTTGGTGAAAATTTCAAGTTGTTGTGGTTTTTCGTTTTTGAGTTAGAGCATTTAAAAAAAAATATAGTTTGTAAAAACGTGATTTTGCGTAAAATTTCCCGTTTTTTTGTAATTTTTTTATCGTTTTTTTCAATTTTTTAAAAAATTATTAAAAAAGTTGGATTTTTGACTTGTCCAAGTACCATCTACATTCACTTTCCTTTCAGAAATATAATATATATGTCATACAACTTAGTTTATTTAGTTATGCAATAATGAATAGCTCGAATAGGAATCCGGGCTTTTTCCCAAAAAAAGCAACACTCTCGTACAGCTTACGCCGCACTTTCCCTAGTAGTAAGATTAATGGTTCTAAATTCTCATATTGTAGAAAAATACAGAAAGTACTTGCCCGTTGGATGGAAGTTTTGAGCTATGAATTTGTGTAATTTGAGACTCAATTAAAAATATTTGAAAATCACTTCTCAGTTTTATTGACATTTTTACTATTTTAAATAATTATGGAGTACTAACGACAAACACAACAGTAACCTTTAAGGCTTTAACACACAAGACGTTGACACAACTGAAATAAATGAGTGTCACGAACAAAATAATATCAATCATAAATTATAAAGCAAGACTAGTACCTATGGAAACTTAATGCGATAAGTTGTAGATATATACATATCTCAAGTTGAAATATTTAACACATAGTGGTTAATCTTATTTCACTATCGTATCGTTTATTATCTATACGAGTATAATACGAAGATATAAAGAATCAATAATTACTTAAATAAATATATTTGTGGAGAAATTGTGAATTTTAAGACTAAAGCGTATGCATCTTATAAATAAATAGATATATCAAAAAATGTTAAATTATAAAATATATTGGAAATTTAATTTACTTGACAAAACATATTATGAAAAATTATGATTTTTATAACGGTTTACGAAATATTTACGGAAATACCAAAAATGTCAATAATTATTTAAAAATGCTCAAACTTCTACTTTAAATCGGCTCGGGTTGACTTTATTTGATTGACCTACAATTTCTTACAGTTCATTTTTATATGTATACACACTAGTTTAGGGGGTGAGACAAAAATATATAATTTTTTTTTCTCATATGACAAAGGAACACCCTTATGTATATAAAGTATACATAATCACATTTATATATATATTTATATATATATATATATATATATATATATATATAACATCTATACTTCAGACGACACCGCAAATATGTTTGTGTAGTACTGTAGTGTGTGTGTTGACAACATAAATATATATATATATATATATATATTATGTATATAGTATCCAACGCTTGTTATTATTTTTAAAAGCAATCGTTTTTTCTGTAGACCTGTTGCGACGTATCGCCGGCTGGTCCTGTAGAACAACAATAATGTCACCGAGGCCATTTCCTCTCTTTCCGATCAATCGCTGCGCACGAGAGAAAAAATTTCCCTTCACCCCTCAGACACACACGAGTGAATGCAAGCATACATGTGGGTGTGTGTGAGTGTATAAAAATAAATTTACAAACTTGCTCGGACGTGTGTGTCCTATTTGTGGTTGATTTCGTAACCCAACATCGGGCCACCACCGCGTGCGTGTGCGTTACACCGTGTGTGTCTTATAGCTTATGCGAAGGAAATGCAAGACCGACGACCGCGGGATTCAAGGAGATTACGTCCGTCCGAAGAAAGAAGCGAGTATAATTTAACATAATGCAACGCGTAACACGACAACGACGACCCGAAAAGAGGGGAACTATGTTGTATTATATCCAAGAAACCACTACCACATATTGTGTGTTGTTTGCGTTGTTGCTCAATAAGTCGCTGCCGCCGCCGAGGTCCTCGATAGTTTATATAACGCGGCACGTGACCGGCTGGCCATTGATACGGCCGTGTCGCGGTGCCGAAAAGATAGGTTTACCTGTACAAAATATTATTGTTTATCCTCATTGTACATGTATTAACAGCGATACCGCGGGTCTACGTCGGATATACTTACCAAACAAGCATCACACATGACCGTCGGTGTTATTGACTTCATCGTTAAACGTATCAGGAAACGTGAGTATATATCGTGTGTAATGTGTATATTATATTGGTATACCTACATCATGCCATTGTTTCTCGACTTTTTTACTTTTAAGTGTGGCGACCATCTTCTTGAAATGGGTCAAAAATAAAATCAATCACTTCACTACCCCTTTTTAAACTGTAGTATTTATAAGTCATCGGTCAGATACAAACATTATTTTGTTTATTTATTTTTGACCGACGCTTTATTCCCCTTGTCTGTGAGGTTACCCCTCCCCCCACATTGAGAAACGATGGTTTATGCTATCCTTCAATAATATTATAATGTACATTGTGCATATATATGTATAATGTATATATAACATTTTTTGACGTCTTGACGCACCCCAGACTACAAATTTCTACATTATACAATAATAGAGATATGTGCCCCAAACGCAAAGTTGCTCAGTCTTTTACGATCAAAATTTAGAAGGCATTATAAAAATAGAAATATTATAAAAAAAATAATCTAGATACTCTCGTAGTTTTCAACCATCTGCGATGGATCAACATGAAAAACAGAGTATAACCAAAAATGATTATTTATACATTTCGAAGCGTGTACGTCTTATACTGCAATTGCAGAACCATGCGTATACGTAAATGCGGTATGTGGTTCGTGTATTTTATATTTTTATCACACCAAGTTTTTAGTGTTTTTTTGGGAAAAAATACACAGACATATTCGCCCACGTGGCCGTGTATAAAAGTCGAATATATAATATTTCTCGTGGTAGAATTTCTCAACCAGGAGAGTTATTTATACCGAACTATCGACAACATGTGATTTACCATCCCTATAATGTACGGTATATATGACTACATGACTGTATATGGTATCGTTCGTTTTTTTTTTCATTGCATCCAATCTATATTCGATTGTAGTGATAGTATATTTCGTCATTATTCCATCACCGTTGTTTCAATTTATTAATAATATTAAATATTTTCAATTTATATGCTTATGATTTTAGAACCATATAGTCAGTTATAGATGATAATTATTTTGGCTACACATTTTTTCCACTTTTATTCGGAAAGCTTCCCTTGAGACACCACTTGAGTACTTATATATTATTTGCTACGTGCAAACACTATGATGAATATTAGACAATGCTTTCGCAGTATTCATGTATAATGATCAATTCTTTATTTCAGTAAACAATAATGAAAGGACAAATGTTCCTGATCATAGCCAGCATAGCGCTAATCGCTCTACAAACGCAACACGTGACGTCAAAAAAACTACGTAAGTTTAAATACTTTAAAACTAATCACTATGTAGTAATTCAAAAAATATTTATAAACCCTTCTATTTTCAGCCAATTTCGTGCACGTGTGTAAAAGAAATGATCCTCAGCTAGACAAGTGTTTAATGCAAACAATTGAATCCGTGAGACCTGAATTGCCGAATGGTGAGTTCTATATTTGATCACTAAATAAATTGCCAATGTAATTTTATTCGTGTATACATATAGTCAGTGTTTATATTTTATTTGGTTTTTACTCATTTTCAATCTAATTTTTCTTTAGGAATTCCCAAAATGCAAATTCCGGCTTTGGAACCAATGACTATTCCAATGCTGGTAGTAAATCGAAACGAGGAATCTCTTAAAGTTAAAGCAACTATTAAAGATATACAAGCATGGGGTGGATCTAAATTTGTTTTAAGCAATCTTAAGTAAGTACTTAATCTGTTATATATTTAAGGACACAGACATTACTTTATTTTCAACCACATAAAATATTATTTTTCATCAGATCTGCAGTTGGTATAATAACGTATGTTTGCAGCAGTTTTACATTACAATAACTTATTAATAATAATTAATTATTAATTATTTTTTAGCTAAATTATATTTGCTTAAGAATAATTTACACCTACTTCCAAAATTTACTAAAATAACTTAAATATTGCTTATTTACTCCTATACGATTTAGCTCACGTAAAATATTTTATTTTAAAATTAAATAGCAAATAATAATGTCTCTCTATTATTCCAAACACAATTTATATTTTCTAATATATGTTTACATTGATATTTACTTTAACACATCAATACCAAACAATTAAAATAAATTACACTCCTTTTCGAAAACGTCAAAAAATTTAAATAAATCATTTTATTATATAATATTGTTCCATTGACCATCAAACACTTATTGAAAACACAATACGTTTGTTTGAATATTATATGCATTTTTATACCTACATAACATTTTACAAAAATGTTTGATTTGAACGGCTCTAAATATTATAACCGATATAAGTATGTTGATGTATTAATGTGTACATCAACTTGAAAATAAATTTTACTAGTAAGTATCTACCTATAACAGGATACTGTATACATTGTGACATTTAGTAGGGTTATAACTTACAAGTAATATAGGTACACTGCAGTGTGATGAATCGAGAATTATTATATTTATAGGCTATAGATTAAAATAATCATGAACTTTTACAGTTATCGGCTTGGATCACAAGTCAAATGATTGTAATTTTTAATTTAATACACGTAAAAAACAAATGGGAATGCAGGACATTGCAGGTAACCTGTATGTTACCTCTTCATGATCCATTATCGCAAGACAAATATACTTTCTGAGCATTTTATATTTTTATACAAAATAGTATAAATTAATACAATACTATAGTAGTATAGTATGTGCTTGTATTTTTAACAATCGTAACATCGAAGCTATTACGATAATACTCTACAATATAGAGTCTACATGAATGTGTAAGTTCTTAATGATAATATTTATCTATTTATTTAATTTAGATTTCATATAATAAAATACTGAGAATACTCCAATGTTTACTTGAACAATTTTACAATAATAGGTACAACACAACACAATACCTCTTTTATACCTATAAATTCCTCATATTATTGTCTATATATAATTCGTTTTGTTTTTTTTTCGAGATATATTCTATTTTTTTTTCTTATTAAATTGCACAACGCAATTGCGCTGGTGCGAAAACTGGACCAAATGGTAACACATAATACTTAAGTCGTTATGCAATTGCTTTAATTACATCACATACGTATATTATTTCCAAACAACTTGATACCGCATTGACCGCATACATACCTACATAATATATATATATAGCTGGATGATTTTTAGCTAAGTTATTTCATTCTTGCGGGGGACGTTTGTTTTTCAGGATAAATCTAGAAAAACTGAGCGGTGAAGGTACAATTCTTCTCCCGAATCTCTTGGTCAACTGCACGTACGATATAGATGGCCGACTAATGGTTATTCCGCTTCAAGGGCAAGGAATATTCCGAGGAAATATAAGTAAGTCGACAATGTGGAATCTTTTTAATAATAGTTATTGCGACATGTTCATGCGGCGTATACTAATTTCTAAAATTAACACAATAAACGTTTATACAATTACGGAAGTATGAAGTTCACATGTAGTAGTTATAAGAAACTAAAAAAATAATTACTGTTTTGTTTAACCACCATAATTACTTATAGGAGTATTAGAACACATGAGAGTATTAGATATGTGAATATGGATAATAATATATTTTTTTTATTGCTATGTTATTTATAGCCAACACAAAAGCTGATATCAAGGCTAATGTAGAGGTACTGAAGGATAAAAAAAATCGCGAATATTTCCAAATTAAGGATATTCGAATAAAGCTCAAGGTTGGAGATGCTTCTGGAAAAATTATCAGCCAAAGCAACAACAGAAACAATGATGCTTTAGGTACGTTTTCTATTTGACTATAATATAATTTATTTATGAAAAAATTATGGATAGTAACATTCTCATTTAGTTTAAACAAAAATTTACGTTGAAAAACTTATTCAAAATTTTTATTTGTTTTAAAATTATATAATATTCAAATTATGAAGGAAATAAAATAATTGAATATAAGCATATTAAATTATTATAAATTAATTTTATAATATTATAGGTACTCCGCAAGTAATTTAATTAAATGTAAAACAATAATATATTCCGTATTTCCGTATATTCTGAAATTACGTACAAATGTGTACTTCACGGAAAATGTATGAAAAACATAACTTGGCTATACGAGTAGGTGCACGTGTACATACTACAATGTAGTAAGTGTAAATTAACTAATGTATGTAGTAACTACATACATTAGTTAATTTATAATAAATGGTTTCCCCTCCCCTTTACTATTTGGCATGGATCCTTCTTCAGGCAATGAGTTGTTAAATACTTTTCATGTTTGTATTGGATACAGTCTTTTCTTAATTATTTTTCTACATTCATTCTAAATATTTACTATATTATTATAATTCTGAATCTGAGCTGATTAGAAAAAGGAAAAGTGAATATTGTTTTAAATTCAACAGCTTGAATTTATTTGGATGTGGCTTAATCATTAAGTGTGATTGACTGATTTTCGGTAACAACAATACTGTATGAAACCGTAATAATCAGATAAATATTATATAAATAATACTTAACGTATTGTATTTTGACAACATGTAATTTTATAATTATTCGTAATATTTAAATGTTTTAGCGGCAACGGCATCAACATTCTACAACCAAAACCGTCGAGTAGTATTGGATATTATCACTCCAATCGCAGAGGAAATCGCTGTCGAATTTGCATTACAAATCGGCAACAACATTCTAAAAACTATACTCTATGATGAGATTCTACCCAAAGAACTGCCTTAACAGTCTTAAACATTTATAGGTTAAACATTTATTGAATTTATATGTTCAATGTTTTCAACAGGAGCGGTTCCAAAGGGGGGGGGGGCTGGGGGCCGCATCTTTAGACTGTATTTTGTTAAAAAAAATTTATTCTGTTGAAACAAAATAAAAAAAATTATATTATACTATATCAAGATCAATTAAATCATATTACAGATATTTTTACCAAAACTAAAATAGACTGTTTGAAGTTGTATTGTAAAAATTGTTTTTTTTTCTATACAATTTTTTGAAAATTATGACTTAGCCTCCCTCCCTCTCTAACCAAGTCTGTAGCTCCCCCTGATTACCAATCTTTTATCATTTTCCTAAAATTCGGTGAATCTAAAATCAGTAATTCATCACAAAATTCAATATATTCTGTATACCTCCTACTACATGACTACACCTTATAATCTATAACCTATTTCTTACTCATTTTAACGGTTTTTAAAGAAAAAAATTCATTAAACCTTTAGATATGGGATTATGCGTTTGGCCGTTTGCTGATTCATAATAAAAGAATAACATTAAATTGTATTATTCAATTTTCAGCTAAAAAGCTTATAGTATTTAACTGTTTTCGTTTTTTGAAAACACTACTCATATGTGTATGGTGACCAATACATGATCATATGCATATCAAAATTGATTACGATTGTGTGGCTTTATGCAATCTTCGTTTATTTTATAATAAGTTTGTATTAATATTTATTAGTTTTATTATTCTGTAAAAAATTTTATAGATTTTTTTTTTCTTCGTGTTGTATTTTTTTCTTTAGTCATATAAAATATTTATTTGCGATTATATGAGTTTTATTGGAACAATTTTATTTTTAACATGTTTATATTTATTATTAAGGAAGCTTCTCAAGCTTATATTTTTAAATTTTTATTATTAATATTATTTTAAAACAATAAGTTGAAATAAAATTTACCTACTTCTAGTTGTCCGATTTTAATTTTAAAAAACGTTAAAATTTCTTAGCTTCTTTACTATGTTTTGTAGGAATCATAATTTTGTTATTTTTTCTTAATTATTCATTAACTTATATGTAAATTTAAAAAAAAAAAAAAAAAATTTGAATGCATTTTATTAAAAAACTTGAACTAAAATCAAAAATCCGTTACAGGAGAAAAGTTAAGAAATTAGAATATATTAAAAAAATGTTAATCGTATAACCAGAACTATGTGAATTTTATTCCAGTTTTTACCTGAATCTAATCTAATGTGAATACATTGTAATAATTTGGTGTCAAACGTGATAAAATAATATTGCTGTAAACAATATTTATTCTTATTTAAATTTATGGCCGCCTATTGATCTTATTACTTATATCTGTATTCTGTAGTTATAAGTTTATTACTTTGCTTTTGTGTGTAAAATTTTAAATTAATATATACATATATATTTTAATTAAATGCAAAAATATAAGTGTTCCAAAGACCGCTAGTTATTATAAGTATTTGGTTTATATTTATAAAAATACAACATAAATCATAGTATAATGTGCTTGAACACTATGCTATAGAACTTGAAAAATGCTGAAGAAACTTTGTCATTGGCATTTAATACTTGAAATACCACACAGTACCTACAATAAAATGCTTATAAATATTTACATAAACATTTTAAATTTCCATATTGTTATTTCCGTTGATTGGTGTAACGTATAAGAAATGTGTACATATTATAAATAAGAAAATACGAGTACTTTTAAATGGTTAATGAAAAATAAAAATTTGAATTTTATATTGAATAAAGTAATAACTATTAAAAATATTTGACTGTATGTTAATCTTTATTGTTATGCATGTTTAATTTTTATTGTTATAATTTGTGAAAAGCAATTTCCCATAGTATTTTTTAATTATATCAGATCCCTTTTCTCCTATCATTATTGAAGCTGCATTAGTATGCACAGAAACAATTTTTGGCATAATTGAACTGTCCAAAACCCGTAACCCAGGTACTTCTTTAACTCTCAATAATGGATCCACAACAGCACTATCGTCCTCAAGTGATCCCATTTTACAGGTACCAACACAATGAAAAAATGGAGCCGCTAAATACCGAATAACACATTGCCAATATTCTCGTGTGCCTCTGAGACAATGTTCACATTGTTTCAAGTTTAGATGTTCTAAAACCAGACCAGCATCCACGAAGTCCTTTGTTTTTGATAATTTAGTAACAAATTCCGTTCCGTATAAAAGGGCTTCGATTTCTTCTTCTCGAGTCAGATAATCAGCGAAAATTTTTGGGTTTTCCAATGGATTAATCGATTTCAGCATAATACGGCCTGTACTCGTTGGTTGTAAAAGAACTGGCACAATCAGAATAATGTCACTTAAGGAATTTAAATCCTCGTACAATTTTGATACTTCATCGTTGTATCCGAAATAATTTGATATTATATTTTTGTGGTTTGGAGTGCAGTTGCTTGTGTTGAAGGGCACCTTAATATGGGCAAGCTGTAAATCTGGGTATTTGAACTCTGGTTTGGATTTAAAAAAAGATATAAGACGAGATAAGCCAGTTGTCGGTAAACCTTCGGCAAATAAACTCTTTTCTTTTCTTAACAAATTAACACTCTCTTTTATTATTTCTTCTTTTGATCTATACTTTCGATCGGTAAACACCAATGCTGGAAGTGAAATATGATCCTGTAAGTTGAAACCTACTCGCAAATCTTTGATGACTGGAATGTTCAAATCTTCTAAATGCTCTTTAGGCCCTATGCCAGAGAGCATAAGAATTTGAGGGGTTTTTATAGGCCCAGCACATAGTAATACTTCTTTCACACAAAACACAAACTTTAGTTCGTTTGATGGAGTATTGAATTCAACTCCCACTGCTTTTCCGTCAAAAATTGCAACACGAGTAACAACTATGTTTTTTGCAACAAAAAGATTTGGACGATGACTCGCTGGTAGCAAATACGCCTTTAATGTACTACATCGACGACCGTCCCGTGTAGTAGAATCATAACCGCCAAACCCGATTATTGGTTTTCTTCTATTTAAATTTGGTACCATGGAAAAATTTAATGACTGCTCTGCATTAGCTATAATATCATAAGCTGGATCATATGTTTTCACAGGAGTCACGGTGAGTGGTCCTCCTTGTGAATTGATTTCCGGATCAAACCGACTAGAGTCTACGAAATCTTCAGCTTTCTTAAAGTATTGTAAAACATTGTCATAGCCCCAATCATCACATCCATTATCTTCCCAGTATTGAAAATCTTGTTGTGTACCATGTATGTAAACCATTCCATTAATTGAAGACGATCCACCTACAGCACGACCTCTTGATATAAGACATCCTTCGCCTTCCATTCCCTTCCAAAGGTTAGGATTTTTTTCCGAATAAAATTCCCAATCATATTTGGACCTTAATGTATCAGTCCACTGAAATGGATTTTCGGTATACTCTGGAGGATCACTTCCAGCTTCCAAAAGTAAAACGTTCCATTCTGATACTTCACTTAAACGAGCTGCAGCGGTCGAACCAGAACTTCCACTGCCAACTATTATAAAATCAAAAATCACTCGAGATGGATCCTCACATAATATTGGTGCATAATCGTATGGATATTCTATTGAAAAGCATCCGTTTATTATCTATATTAAAATATCAACAAACAATAATTTTAAGTACATGTTTTTTTAAATTTTTAAAACAGTCAATAAAGTTAATTATTTTTTTTTCATTTTGCATATTAAATACATTATTAAATTATATATTTGGTATAAAAAAAAATATTAAGTGCATTTGATAATTTCGCTTAGATATACTTACCGTGAGTATTATAGAAACACTTTCAATCACATTGATCATTTTTTCATCAATATTAAACATAAAGTATACTTTTTAAGTAATAATTAAGTGTATATTTAAATATTAAATTAACAAAATTTCTATCTATTTTAAATATAAGTCACATTTTCGATCAAAACATACGTTATTCACAACAAACATGTATTAATTTCAGCATGTTTAACTCATAAATAAATATAATCTCAATTTTAACATTCATAATAACAATATACGTGTTTATTGTTAACACTTCTGTGATGGAGGTATTATTGACATAACATACGTGAAGTTATCAGACATCAATATCGATTACGAACAAATGTCATATGTATAATGTATAAACAAAAGTGTAAAATACCTTTTGTGTTTATTTTATTGTAAAAGTAAACGTCATGTTTGTTGCAAAATCATACACAAAGAGGTATTATTTTTGTACTTCATTTTACTGGGTTTCCAATATAAATGAATTTGGCTAAATACACAGCCGTGTATGTTTGAGAGTGTAAATGATTATTAGTGTGAGTAAACCATAGGGCGAGGTCTACGAATAACGTGAACGTACGCGCATACGCATGTCACTATTAAAGAGACGAAATATTTAATTGGCCGTTTGACGGACAAAAATATTACTTCACGGAATTAGTGATCACTCATTATAAATTCAATATTATTATGATTTCTTTTTTTTTTTGGAATTGATTAACAACAACATTTTACAGGCCGCATTGAACTCTGATTTAGTAATTCAAATTTCAAATAGTGAAAAAATATTCGTAAAAAAAAATGCTTAAAATCAATTACTCTTTTTAGAAATGCATTATTAATGTAGAGAATAAATATTGAAAAAACGGAGTTCAATGCGGCCTGTAAAATGTTTCTCTCCATTAATGTAAAAAAAAAAAAATCAAATTTGGTTGATTCTGCGGGGCAGGGGATCACTATTTCCGTAGTGTATTTTAGGGTAAAATGACAATAGCCGCAGTAGCGGTGCGTGAATAAAATTTATGGGGAGACTTAATTTTTGTGTAAATGAATGAAAATCATTGTCCAATAATTCATCCAATGTACAATGTTTTGATTCCATTATTTCAATATTGGATCAAAAATGCTACATGATCGAATGTACAAGATAACGCACTACACAAATATACGCAACGAATAACGTGTTAGCACTTTGGCAGAATGAGACTAGTCTCACGGACTCCGTACAATAACCATTATCGATGCGATTACCCCCCGGAACTTTGATTTATCTCCTATCTATTAGAATTGAAACTGATGTTCAAACGTCTCATTCGTTTCACGACGGCGGGCGTAGTCCAACCTTATCGCTAAATCCAAAAATAGCTCAGAACGTATTTTCATCGAATCATACATATTCACCCCATGATGGACATAATATAATACACACACACATTTATAGTAAATATAGTTGACATTATATTATTTTCACATATAGATTACACAAATTAAAACAAATTTTTTTTCCTATGTTATAATTATTGGGGAGACGCAGTCTCCCAAGTCTTCCCTGATGCACTGCTACTGATTAGCACCGCCCGCCTTAATATTTTAGTCAGCAAATTCTGTTAAAATTCCAAATGAATTACCAAGGGTATCCCGTCTCAGCAACCATTTTCTTGTCCATAATAGTTAATGTTTTTTCTGATTCCTTTTTAAGTTCTTGTATCAATAATGATACTATAATGTTAGCATAATGTTTAAAAATTTCCTTTAAAAAAGGGCGACGGTCCATCGTGACGTTTGGTTCGCTACTACTTACTTGCTACTTACTAGGCTAGTAACGTGTGAACAATAGTCAACAGTAGATAGTAGTAGTACGAGTGGTTAGTGCAAATGACAAGTACTAATGATAATTATTGACAAGTACTACGCAGCGTGTAAACCCGGCAGTAGAACATTCGCAGTGCATCGGCATTCGGCATTTCTGGCACTATGATCGTACACGCCGACCGCCACGCTGCCGCACGGACCGGTTGCTCGCAAACAGCTGCGGCGCTCCGTGCGTTGCTAGTTTCCCGCGTATTTCTGTTTACGCACCTCATTGTACAATGGAGTATACATGTTTCTGCCAGAAATGTGAATTGTCCATAAATACCATAATACCGAATTCGTTTGACGCGCGGTACCCTAACGTACCTAACCCTTCCGAGTTCTGATTTCCGCTTAGGGCTTTTTATTAGAACCTTAATTTCTATTTTACCCACGCTTTCGTTACGTTTTCATCGTACTTGCCGTGTTAACATCAACACAACTATAAAACCATGGCCAAAACGGGCTACAGAGACTATGAAGCTGACAAAGGTAAAACAATACATTTTTTATTTAATTATTTTTTTTTTTAAATAAAATTAATAACGGTCGAATGCGGCACGCCGTACTTTAATTTGTAGCGAAATTCACCGAATTTCTGCAAAACTATCAGACGCTGGACCAAAACAACCAGAAACATGCCAAGTATGCTGTTCAGTTGGCCAAATTAGCGCATCGTGAGCAGGTAATAACACTTAACCATCAATGGACTTTATCTATAAATGTTTTAATTGTAACCAATGTAATCATTGTACATTTTTTTTTTTTTTTAGGTACCTCTGATCATTGAGCTAGATGATTTGGACCATTTTGACAATACACTTGCCGATGCTGTAACTGCAAATACTCGTAGGTATTCTACCATGGTGGGAGACATTGTGCAAGAATTGCTACCTAATTACAAAGATCATGAAGTGAGTAACTTTATTATTCAACTATTTCCCAAATAAATTATCTATCTGATTTTACTCAAGCCTGAAAACAAAGACGCTTTAGATGTTTATATCGAACACAGAATACTAGCTCAGCAAAGACAAAGTATGAGGCAAGCTGATGAAAACATTGCTCCTACTAACAGATATCCTCCAGAATTAATGCGGCGATTGTAAGAATATATAATTGGTGGTGTCGAAATTATCTTTTTATTGCCTTTATTGTTTTTAGTGAAGTATACTTCAAAGATTTAAGTACTAGAAAAGAATTACCTATTCGTGATGTTAAAGCTAGTAGCATTGGGAGATTGATTTCCGTTCGTGGAATTGTTATGAGAAGTACAGAAGTAAAGCCTATGATTGTTGTTGCAACCTACTCTTGTGATCTGTGCGGAGGAGAAACATATCAACCAGTATTTATTTTAATCATATTAGGTACGATTTTTTAAAATACGTCATTTAATTATTATCATTTTACTAGGTAAATTCATTGACTTTCAAGCCTTTGGAATTCTGCCCAAGTGCAGAATGTTCTACAAACAAACCGGGTAGTCGTTTATATTTACAAACTAGGGGATCTAAATTTATAAAATTCCAAGAACTCAAGATTCAAGAATTGGTAAACAAATGTCTATTCAAATTAATAAAAATATTTTAAATATTAATTTTTCAGAGCGATCAAGTTCCAGTTGGAAATATACCACGTGCGTTAACTGTGTTATGTCGAGGTGAAGCTACACGCCAAGCTGTTCCAGGTGACCATATATCTGTAACTGGTATATTTTTACCATTACTTCGTTCTGGATTCGGACAAATTCAACAAGGGCTGTTATCAGATACTTATTTAGAGGCCCATGTAAGTATTGTAATTTAAAATCTCAAAGTTATTGTAAAAAGTTTTTTAGTAAAAATTATTAACTTTATGTATATTTATGAACATTGATTAGATCTATTTTTGACTAATGTATCCTAAATTTAATTTACATTCATACTTAAAAAAAACATGAAATTAGTATCTATTTATTTTTAAAGTACATATTAACAAATTTATGTTTGGTCATTTGATTCCAAATATAACCAACTTTGTATTCTTCTACTACAATATGTTTAAAAATAAATCAGTGAGTATTTAAATACATGAATACTTAAAATGAGTGCTATTAATGTTGTCATACTGGCATGGTGTGGCAGAGTGGTTAGCCGCACTCGCTAATTAGTGCTGCGGTTAAGCACTGTCCAGTGTCGTTTAAACCGGATGGGTGACCATATGGGTTTTAGCGACGTTAACCATGCTACATATACATATATGTGTTCCAAAAAACCTACAGTAATAACAATCTATCAAATCCAACATCCAATGGCCTCAGTTGCCGCGGGTTAACTAATAAAAAAAAAAATAATGTTATCATAATTCATAAGATAATTTATGTTTTACAAATATTGTTAAAGGTGATTTATTTTATTTTTGGATCTTGTTTAATATGTAACATTGATAAATTATATGATTTTAATTTAAACATTTATAAATGTTTAAAACATTATTCTTTTAGAATCTTTTTAAAATTATAGATTGTGTATGAAAAAAATATAAGATAAAAGAGAATTTGTGTTTGGTTATTAGCCATTAGATTATACTATTAGAATAGTTAAAAATTGTAATTAACTGTTTTTGTTATTGATTTTAGAATGTTGAATGTTTAAACAAATTAAATGAAGAAAAACTTGGAGAAGGTGAACTTACGGAGGAAGAAGTGGTGGAATTGGCTAGGGATGATTTTTATACTAAATTAGCTGCAAGTTTAGCACCAGAAATTTATGGTCATGAAGATGTTAAAAAAGCTTTACTATTACTTTTAGTTGGTGGTGTTGACAGATCACCAGATGGAATGAAAATAAGAGGTAAGAATACAATCTTTTTTTTTTTTTAAATATTTCCATATTGCAAATAGGTTTTTTATATTTTATATATTTATTGTGGATTAATTCTTATTTTTTATACTTATTAAATAATATGACTTATATAGGTAAAATTAAAAATCATATAGTTATTATGTACTTTATTTTTAAATATTATACTTATAATAATCAAAATCTATTGTTTCGATTTAATTCCAATTAGGAAACATCAATATTTGTTTAATGGGAGACCCTGGTGTTGCCAAATCTCAATTGCTTTCATACATTGAACGTCTTGCTCGTCGTAGTCAATATACTACTGGCCGTGGTTCCTCAGGTGTAGGTCTTACTGCTGCTGTGATGAGAGATCCTTTGACCAACGAAATGGTCCTTGAAGGTGGTGCTCTTGTATTAGCTGACCAAGGTGTATGTTGTATTGATGAATTTGACAAGATGGCAGAGTCAGATCGAACTGCTATTCATGAAGTGATGGAACAGCAAACCATTTCAATTGCTAAAGTAAAATGTTTAATTTTTAAATTTTTGATAAATGAATAACAAACATTAAATTTAGGCTGGAATCATGACCCGTTTAAATGCACGTGTTAGTATATTGGCTGCAGCAAATCCAGCATATGGAAGATATGATCCTAAGCGTTCGATTGAAGCCAATATTCAACTTCCAGCAGCTTTGCTTTCACGTTTTGATTTATTATGGTTAATTCAAGACAAACCCAATCGTGAAAATGATTTAAAGTAACAATTCCTTTTTATTAGTACTAATCATTGTAAATAACAATCGTATCCTTGTTTTAGATTGGCTCAACATATTACTTATGTTCATAAGAATAGTTGTCAACCACCAACTACAGTACAGGCATTAGATATGAGCTTAATGCGTCGTTATATTGATTTATGTAAAAAGAAAGTACCTACGGTTCCTGTAGAACTTACAGATTTTCTTGTCGATTCATACGTCGAATTGCGTAAAGATTCACGTAATAATGGAGATACAACATTTACCTCAGCAAGAAATCTTTTAGCCATACTTAGGTTATCTTCGGCTTTGGCTAAGCTTAGATTATCTGATTTAGTAGAACGTGAAGATGTGGTGGAAGCTATGAGACTTTTAGAAATGTCTAAACATTCGTTGATGCAAATTAATGAAAGAAATGGAAGGTATGTTTTATCAAGCATTTGAATATTTATTAATTATAATATATAATATAATAAATACATTTGTTCTTTAGACCTCCAACAACTTTTGACCGTATATTCAATGTCATAAGGGAATTGGCTGGAGGCCGTATTGTTGTCAAAATGTCCGATATCAGAGAATATTGTACAAGTAAAGGATTCAACTCGTCGCAAGTTGATGATTGCATTGAAGAATATGAAATGCTTAATGTATGGCAAGTGAATCAAGCTAAAACAACAATTACTTTTATTTAAATACTTGTATTCATTATACCATACCAATTTATTATGTATTTTTCCATTATTTTTTAAGTATTTTATAGTAATTTACAATAATAATAAAATTGACCTTTTTTTATTAATAAGTATGAATAAAATTTTTATTAATTTATGTTTAATTATTAATTATTACTTAAAAAATCAGATACATTTTCTTTTTCTATACAAGAACTTTATTATTTATGATTAGTGAATTGTCTAAGCTCAACATTATGTTAACTACATCTTATGAAATTGAACCCTTATTTTTCATAATATTTTTATAGATTAATATTTAAAAATTGTATTATAACAGATCATGTAATAAATTTGTCATAAAACAAAGCAATGTAAATTTTTTTTATCACATTACATAATATACATTATTGAAACAATAATCAATCTTTAATTGTCTACTCTGTATAATTGCAATAATAACACAACAATGCATTAATAACGTTTATATTAATTTTCAATAAAGAAAATCCAGCCGAATAATAAATAATTTAAATCTGAAGGTACCATCAATTTTATTGGAAAATTCACTATTTTTCTGAAAGTAATAACTGATCTAACAATAATTTACATTTAAGCTCAGTTATGACCAAGATAAACCAACATTCACATAACAATCAAAATTAGATTTAAGATATTTATAGGTTTATTATTTCATTTATTTCCTATACTTCAACAACTACATACAAATAAATAGAACGACTTCAAAGTAAAGTTTACCTATATCATTCATGCATGTGTCATTTTTAACTTTCTCTTGTCCCAAAACTACCAGTATATTTATAACAAAACCAAATTGTAATTTAGACTTTCTCTCTCAAAATCCATTAGATTTATTAGGTTACGGTATAAAAATGTAAGTAATGCAGTATTAATCGAAACTAACATGTGAAAAATATGACAGCAAACTGAGTAAATACAAAATGTCTATAATAGCATTATATTGTTTGATATAATTTTAATGTTTGAGTTCAATTTGACTATCTAATTATAACAAAGGTAAAGTAAATTTAACAATGTTATTAAAAAATACAAACGGTTATATTTCAAATAATTGTACAAAAATAATAACAATATATAATACTAATAATCAATATGGTGTTTATACTTCAATTTTTTCAAATATTACACACCAATTTCCTTGATCGTAGTAATAATCAACTACTTTACAATCTTTAATCTGTTCACATAAATATTTCAATTCAAATTCTTCGAATACATGATAATACCTTAAATGTGTTTTAGGTTCATTTTCTTGTTCTTTTTTTTGATTAAGTTTCCATGGAACCAGCAAGTCATTATGATCAAAATTTGAACGATTCTTGTGCACTGGTAAATTAATATCAATTGATTTCACACAATATTCTTTGGACACTTCACATTCAGACTCCTGTTTCTGTTTATTAACCTTGCGCTGTTTTAAATAAGTAGAAAGATTTTGGTTTCTGCACTGTTCTTTGGCCCATACATACACAAGTGCTTGACCTCCAACTGCTAACACTCTATTGATTTCCATTAAAGCTTTTAAACGTCGTTCATTTGTTGCTAAATGATGAAGAACAGCTATACTGATACAAAAATCAACACAATTTGAACGTATTGGAATTTGAAGGCAATCACAGGTAAATACTTGATGATTACGATTTTTACATATTCGGGCCAATTGTGTACTTCGATCACAACCCAACTGAAAATTTATATTATTTACTTTATAGATAGATAGATAGAACATTTCAAGATATTATTAATCATACCTGATAAATATCAGTAGTATTTGTAAAATACTTAGCGTTTCCACAACCAACATCTAAAATAATTGAACCCAGTTTGGATTGAGTCAAGAATTTCATGACATTTGGCCAAGGTTTTTGCCGTGTTTCACTAAAATGTGATGCTATGTCCTCATAAACCTATAAAATGTAATCGTTTATAAAAATAATTTTCTTTAAGAAAATGTAATGTTTAATAATAGTGTAAACTAGATATTTCTAATACCTACTATATAATCAAGTTGATTAATTTCTATATTATTACATACTAGTGCCTACACATCATTTTACCAAATAATAGATAAATTATGATTAATTACTCAATCCCTAACATAATAAAATTAAATTAATAGGATTGATTCAAATAGAAATACTTACATTACAAAGTAAGACAATACAATTTGAATAAATATTTCATAATTTCGTTTCAAACTTATGATTAGTAAGTTAATATTAGATTATAGTGTATTAAAATAAGTTACATACATTATGAACATGTAGATTTTCAAGTTCTGAAGCGTTTTTTTCATTCAAAGACATCTTTTAACAGGTAACAAGAAAAAGTATATTTATTATTTCGATTTCAAAAACTAGTTATCACGACAGAAAACATGAGATTTTTATGAAAATTAACACTAAAGATAATAAACGTAGGTACAACAAAAAGTAAATTGTTAGAGCGGAAACGACGTAAAAATAAGAAAGAAAATAAGAAAATATTACGAGATTTGGAAAACGGAATTTATTAAATATTTTAAAAATCGAACGATCATTTACGGTGATCCAATTCAAATTTCAAGTAGCTCGGTTCGAGGTTCGAAATAATAATTATTAATTAATAATCTATGCAACACATGTAGCTGTACATAAAGATCTTTATTATCTATGTAACTGTAGCACAGAATAACGTTGTATAATAATAATATTATGTATACTATATATACACAATATGATAATAGCACATGTTCTGTGATAATTTAGTATTAAACAAAAAAAAATGATAAAATTATATCTACTGAAACAGAACAACCACTACTTGTTGTGTGCCGAAAATGGGCGAAACAATAAATCATACCAACTATGTTTACATTAATATTCGTCGTTGAGTTGTTGGTATCATCATGGAAATGGGCAGTAGGGCTAATATACCCTATGCAGAGCGATTGTTTACTTGACTTGTTTACTGTTTTGACTACTTCTTCAGGCCTCAGGGTTCAGAGTTCAGATTTCTGACGCGGATTCAGTCATTACTCATTACTTAATAGTTAATACACATCATTACGTTACATCGATTATCATCGGCTGTTGTTGTAGGCTGTAGACTAGACCAGTGAACTCGGGTGTCAAAAAAACAAAGCGAGTAAATTATGTACGGAAAACATGCGTAGGTAACAAGTATTGCCGATTTGCAAATTTACAATGATCTTGAATGTTTAAGCTGTTTGGCCACTGGGTTGGGGCGTTGAAAGTTTAATAGGAGTTCGAGGGTGTTGTAGTCGTGCCCTTGATTAATCAGTAAGCACGGATTAATATACATATTCGTGTTGGTAAGACCCATATTATGGAACATCGCGTTGTTACTTGTTGTAACATTTACCCACAAAACGGGTAGGGAAATTGGAAAAGTCGTTTCCCGGGACTTCAACGATTTGTATGAAAATGACGGCCGTATTTTTTCTCTTCATATGGACGTGTCGATTGCAAAACCGGACGTGAGCGGTAAAATGCAATACACGTAGTTTTCGGATGAAAAAAAAACTCATTGAACAATGAACAAGTCACACGAATAAAATCGCTCCGTATGCATGCGTTTAAAAGAATACCCAGTTAAAAAAAAAAAAAAATCAACTTCTTCGTTAATGTGGTTATATCATAATCATATCGATTATCCAATCGCTACGTTCTCCTAGTAGATACTAGTACTATAACTACTGTTATACTGTTAATTGTTATAGTGAGAGTGAGTACTGAGTAGCACGGTGTTCAGTAGTCACTGCTTGCTATCACCGTTCACAGTTTTATTCCGCGACAACCGTACACAGTTGTTTTGGACCAGTTTTTCCAACCAAAATAATCGAATATTTTTTAATAATAAACAAACCGTGCTCGTGTGCTACAACACAAATTGTATTCGTTCGTTATATTTTCGTCAAAAGCACAACATTTTCAATCCAACTTGGTGTTTAGGTACTTACCATTGATTCGTGGAGTGTTTGAATGTTTGGATGTTGACTCTTTGATAGTTGGATATTATGTAGTTTAAAATAAGTGTTTTAAAAGTACAACATAATTAATATACTCAATTATGTTAATTACTCAACATAATTATCTCAAGTGATGAATTCATATATCATAGGTGAGATACTATGAGTTTTCTTCATCAAACCGATGAATTACTAATGAATATAATATCATTTTTGTGTTTAGTACGTCCAATAGTTCAACGACGAATATTGTTACTTAATAAGTTAAAGTAGGTAAATATAATTCAAAGGAAATAATTCAATTTCGTGTTAAAAAGCAACATTAATTAGCCTACAACATAATTTGATATTTTTATTGTCAATAAAATAAAATAATTTCCAAGATGCCGTTAATCCAATTAGACGTCAAAATGCTACCAATGAAAGTACATTACTTTTTGTTCATGGGAGGTAAGTGTCAAAATGTATATTGATTAATCTTTGAAATATGCAACCTATGATTTTAATTTTATTGTTTTTTTTTTTTACCTCTAATTTGATCTTTTAACCGGATTTCTATGTTTTACTTAGTTAGGTTGCTTATTTTTATCGAGTTTAAGTTGATAAGATCATATTACACTGGGCAACTGACCCCTCAATATCCATTTATCCACAATTCATTGTATAAATGATGTACCATAAAGTAAATACCATTCAGTACAAATTTTAATTTTGTTATATTAATTTTTTTAATTGAAGGTTAGGTACTTTCAATACATTTTCAGTGCTTTATAAAATAAATAAATAATTGTTTTAAATTAATTAATAACATTTGTTATATACTTGAAATTGCTTAGCTATTGAAATGAGTCTTACAGCATATTTATCTATAACAGACATAACCATATTAACACATGTCAATGTTAATATCTATGAAGATTAAGTTACCCTTTTGTATATATTTATTAAATACCTATCAAATTTATTAAGGTTTTATACAAACCAAGTTGGATGACTGCAATAATGTATTCAAATTTTATTTAGTCCTTCATGCCTTTAGCCTCCCTATGGTAGCTATAATTATTAATTAGTAGTTGTTTAGGTTGAAGTCATAATAATAATACACAATAGATCAAATTTGAATAAACATTTTAAACATACTAAAAATTATAACAAAATGTATGTATTTAATTATTTAGTGTATGAACAATTTTACATGTTATGGTTATGTGTAGGCTTAGGGACTTCTAGCATTTGCATACTTTTGTTATTTATTATTAAATATAGCAGAGTACAAGATAAATTCATTTCTCAGTGCCATGATATAAAATCTAAAATTTGAATGCAGCATATTTTGACAAATTTTTCAAATTTAAATTTAGAAACTATAAATACATATTTCAACAGATTGAAAAAAAAATATATTAATACTTCCAGTAATATGCTATTTACAAACTACCACTCATATCTCGTTATAATTCTATGTTGGTAAAAATAATCCTGTAAATTCATATCGACCGATAGGCCATAGCCAATATTAGTTAATATTTTATTAAATATTCTATATTATTTGTTCAGTGTTCAGTTCAGTTGAATATTATCCGTCATTGTTTTCACGTCTCACATGCTTTCTCACTAGCATAGATCTTTATACATAATATGTTTGGAATCATAATAGGTGTCAATAAATTATAAAGTAATTGTTAAAATATCTTTTTGGGCATATCTAAGTATTTTTTAGAGCTACAAGTTCTTAAGCCTAGTTATATGAATTAATTATAATTTATCTACAAGAACGTGACTAAATCAAAATAACTTTCTGTTTGTGAAAAATTCTTAACCCATAAAACTAAGAGTATAAAAATATCTGACATTTAAATATATCAAGAAATCAAGTTGCAATTTATAATTAATTTATACATTTATAACACAGGTACCAATTAACCATTTTCTGTTTGAATGATAAAGATAAATAATATAAATAATTGAATGGTATATCAGCAGAAGTCTATAAATTTATAAATATGCCTTAAACAAAAATGTATCATAATTTATGTCATAATACTCCACATATACCTACATAGGTACTAATAAAATCTATAATTAATCCAGAAAAATGACTCAATATTGTTTTATAATTAAATAATGTCTACTTAATCAACTATATACCAATTACAAATTTGCGTAAAAAACTATTAAATAGATAAGCCTTATAAAAATAATATAAGTCAAAAAGTATAGAAACAAATTCGGTTGTAAAATTTAATTTTGCTATGCAAAAAATTAATATAAGGAATACAAACTATGTATTTTAATAGTATGTAGAGGAACATATGTTGACCATTCTTGCTTACGGTCATTCATATCAGTAAAATCTATATTATAAACAATGTTATTTCTAAATTTAAGTATTATTAACTCATTTATTTACATTTTATAGTAAGCATATTTAAACCCAAAATTCATTTTAACCAATTTACCTACCTCTAAAGTAATATTAGTCAAGTAACTTAGTGTTATTTGTGGTTGCCATTATCTATCTATAATTAATTAAAAATATTACCATTTTTGATACAAATATTAAGCCGTTATTAAGCAAAATATTACAAGCTCACCAAGTAGAATTTTATTGCTCCAACATTTTTTTCGTTGACTTATAATTCAACAAAAATTGATAAAAACTATAATTTGTATTTAGTATGAGCTAATGAGCAAAATCAGAAATGTATTGATTTTTATTAGTTATTTCATGGATAACTATGAAAGTGAGACTTCTATTTATTATAGTTAGATATGTAGTATATTTTAATTCCATACACTTAATATTTTGTATTTTAAAAATATTAAACTAACATTAAAAGTTATTATTTTTAATTTTCAGTTTGATACTAAATGATTATAAACTATAAAATTAATATAAAGTATCTGCTAAAGTGTTTTCAATGACATTATTTATTGTTTTAAACCAAAGTTAATTGGATATAGGCCAACTATTAATAATTGTTTGCAACATCATATATCACTTGGAATGGTCAAATGACTACTTTAATAATGTCAAATTAATTAGTTTGTAGATAATATCTGCAATAAAATGTATTTTACTTAACAATTCAATCTTAGATTGAAAACACGCAGGAGAATAAATAATTTAGGTACTCTACATACTTAAAATAATGTATATTTAAAATTCAAGTAAATTTCTCAACAAAACATGTTTAAAGTTTCACCATGATCTTACTGATAAAAAAAAAAAATTATTCCTCTACCAATGGGCGGAAACTGCCATCTTTTGACCAAACATACCTCAAAACTATTTTGAATTGTGCCATTTGATGCCCAAAAAGTTTCTGAAAAATTGTTTTTAAAAAAATTATTTTTTTTTTATCAATATTTTTATATTATTTATATTGTCATATGTATTAATTACCAATAGTCTAGATTGTTCAGGTGTGAGGATATTTCCTTCTTTACATATTGTATGATCTTTTAAAACTTGAATAACACCACGCTGTAAACTTGTTGGTAAACCAAGCTGTCTTAATGAAGGTTCCATTGAATGAATAAATGAATCTGACAAAGGACCTTCATTTAATGTTACTGTATAAGCAGCTTTAGTTCCTGCCCTGGGAAATTCTGGTACTGAATACTTTTCAAACCATCTAAACATAAATTGTTACAATTAATTCATAAATATTATTTTTCAATTACATACTTTAATATCTTACTGTATAACTTCATCAATCGGTCTATTTGTAAATAATAATCCACATTGTCCTTCAATTTTAAGGGCTAACTTATGTAGATTATTTTGAATTTCATCCTGAGCTGATTTTCCCAGTGCATAAGACATAACTTTATTCTTACCAAAGAAAAATCTAAAATATAATTAAATATATATGTAAAATAATGCATTAATGATTTAAAATTTACATTAAAATCACCTGCTATCCTTCCATTCATTTCGGACATCTTTTAATTTTCCATTTCTCATATTATCAGTATGGAATACAAATATGTGCTCATATTTATCAACAGCTTCACGAAGATTTTCCATGACAGATTGTTTTAGTTTTGAACCCAATTTGGTTGTTTTCGTTAGTGAAACTAAATAAAAACCACAAATTATTGATGAATTATTTATTTTAACATTTTTAACTAAATATAATTTGTATTCGCTGACTAATAAGTATAATAATATACTCCTTAATAGTAAAAACTAAATAAAATTGAAAAATAAATTGTTAAACGTTAAAATCTCGTTAAGCCAGAATTTAGTTGAATGATTTTCAAGATTATCATTAGTATAAAATTGTTATGTTAAAAATAGTTTAAAAATATTCAAGTAATTTTAAAACTAAAAATTAAAAGCATAAGAACCTACCTTTTTTATCTCTCTTGGACCTAGGCATTGTTTCGTAGTTATTTATTTTATAGTACTAATTTTAATAAAAAAATTCTTTGAAGTTTAAATACACAATTATTTATTTGGATTTTAATAATATTTAAATGTTAGACTGAATTACTGAATGTGTTTAATGTTTTGATATTAATGATAACCTTAAATTATTGTCCATGTGGTTGATAAAATTTGTGTTATCTGTGATAAGACTAGTTCATGGATCAAACTATATTATATACAATATCAACGTACGTTGAGGAATTATAATGTCCTTGGGAACAGTCATATTCCATTGACGTAAATTTTCAAATCTTTTGAATTTCGATTTCTACGGAGAATACTCCATATTTCCCTAAAGTAATGAGTAGTAGAAATTGTTTCTTAATTACCAATAATTAAAGTCCTGTTAATCTTTTTATAAATTTAGTATGTATAAACTATAAAGTGATTTCATACCTAATATTCTTTTGCTTATTTCATTACTATTTGCTAATACCTTGCTAATAATATTAATAATAAGTGTAATAATTCTGTAATTGTCAAACTGAATAGTTTATACTGCAGTTCTTTTTTTTTTATTTTAATAAAAAAAAATATATATTGATAATATTATACATAATAATCACAATATTTACTAATAATAGTATATACCTCGGTCTTTGAACATACTTCAAAACCGTGCTAAATATTTATTCTAAAAAATAATGAAATATATATATATGAAAAATACACCAAGTTTAAAATATTTTGCTAGTTGGTTATTAACATATACTTAATTAGTTATTAATATTTCAATTATAAAATGCACTTATAATTTTTAAAGAAGATTTTTATATGAAAGAGAAATTTATGCTTATAAACTACTTATATATTAGATTAATAATTTGTATTATGTTTATTAATAATTTAATACAAATAGTACAATATTATAGTTTATTAAAAGAATCGACATCTATATTACTCCTAAAATAATATAAATCCCCTATACTCAACAAAATGTCAATATTTTCCTTACAGTTTTTAATTTTAAATTAATTATCAATTGTTATTTATATTTTCAGGGGTAGGACCATTGACTTCATTCTTGCCTACTATAGCAAAACAATTGGGATATTCTACGGCTGTATATGGTGTTGTTTATTGTATTTTACCAATTTTAAGTTTAATAGTGAAACCTATTGTTGGTGCAATTGTAGACCAATTTCGAGTTAAGAAAATCATATTCTTAACATTCATATTACTATCAGGTCTAACAGGTTTTGCTTTAATGTTTGTTCCTGAAATACCTTTGGAAACTACGGCAGAACTTCACTGTAATGTTCAATCATATTTAAATGTATGTAATCATGATGATTCACTTTCATCAAATTGTGTTAACAAACGAATTAAAGAATATTCTGGAGGAGGTTTAGTAGGATGTGAGGTAAATATGAATGTTTTTTTTTTTTTTAATTTACTATACATTTATTTTGGTTTTAATAAATTATGATAGTTTGTGAATTAATGCAATTAAACTATACATTCTTATTTATTTATTCCATTATATTATATGGTATTTAATTGATTTTAGTTAAAATGTGAAAGTAATGATCATTTTCGTGATGAACTGTGTAACACATGGAAATTTAATGATTATTGCCCTAAATCTAATTTATCAAATAACAGTTATTACAATGATGACCATGTTTACTTATTTATACTATTAAAAATGAATCATACCATGGATGTAAGTATTTAATTAAGTACTCAATCTGTTTTGTGCAGGGGACTGGCCAGGGAAGCAATAGGACAATCCCCTCCCGGGCCCTTGATTAGGTATTTCATAGGTGTTAATAAAAATTTTAAAATGTATAAAACATTTAAGTATGAATAAAAAAGTTAAATTAATACAATAATTTACTAAAAATATTCATCATTTTAAATATAATATTAATATATACTCCATTTTGGTCCTATAATAGCTGATAACCCCCTGGACCCCTTGACACCATGCCAGTTCCTAGTCTTGTGTAACATATTAATATTATATACCAATAATAACTATTTATTTTTTAATTCACAGAGTAAGAATTGTTTTTTCTTCACAATATCTCATGCTCAGTTTTATTATAATAATTCTGAGACACTCAACCGAAGTCCGTATTGTAATATTTATTTAAAATCTCAATGCCAAGTACAATGTTCCAGTGAAACTATAATGGATTTAATTACTCCTCAAACCTATAAGGGAAGTGTTTTAGCATTAAATCGATTCTGGATATTTTTTTTTATTGTTTGCCTGTTTTGGATTAGTCAAGCTGTAATTTATAGTCTTGGTGATTCTATTTGTTTTGATCAATTGGGTAAGGATTTAATAATGTTGTCGTTGTTTAGTAAAATTCTGATTAAAATGATTGTGTATATTTTTAAAAATAGGTAACAAACCTAATCTTTATGGTAAACAAAGATGTTGGGGTGCTGTTGGTTGGGGTTTATTTTCCATAATTGCTGGATGGCTAGTAGATATTTTTAGTTCTAGTGAAGTAAATAAAAACTATTTGCCTATTTACTTTTTATGTTTATTGGTTATACTTTGCAACTTCTTTGCTGCATCAAAACTTGAGGTACCTGTTTTTTTATTAATATAAATATATCCTAAATTTATAAATAATAATAATTTTAGATTTCGGAAACAAAAATATCTACTAATATATGTAAGGATATTAGGAAACTCGTAGTGGAAGTTAAAGTTCTAGGATTCCTTATTTGGACAATAGTATTTGGTATGTGTGTGGCAATGATTTGGCAATATCTTTTTTGGTAAGTTTTTGTATTCATTAAAATTATTAATATTTTACCATTATTATATATTTAAAATATATTACGACTGTATTATTTTAAAATAATAAAACAAATGACTAAAAAGCATTATTAAATTAAAGCTATTCCATATGAAACAATAGTGGATTAATAATTTATAAGATAATATGTTTATAATACTAGTTGATGTAATGTTTTCAAATTATCTAATTTACTTAGATAGATAATAGGGCAATTACATTTTTTAGAGTTTGATGTGTTATATATTGTATACATAGTATAAATGTATACCTGATTATAGTTTTATTTTTATTTGATTTAGGTATATTGAATATGTTGCTTCGATGTATGAGTGTGACTCTCAAGTTTGGATTAAAACATTACAAGGTTTAGCAATGGGTATTCAATGTTTTGCCGGTGAAGTTCCATTCTTTTTCTGGTCTGGCTCGATAATAAAACGTTTGGGACACCTGAATTGCATGTCTCTTGTTTTGGGAGTTTTTGCAATTAGATTTTTTGCTTACTCAATTCTAACCAACCCTGTTTGGGTACTTGCTATTGAGTTAACAAATGGAATTACATTTGGTTTAGCATATGCTGTACTTATGTCATATGCTAGTATTATTGCTGTACCAGGTACAGAAAATACCATGATTGGACTTGTTGCTGGAGTTTTTGAAGGTGTTGGTAAGTGTCTTAATCATTAATAAATTGTATAAAATAATAATTACTGTATCATTTATTATAGGTGTATCTTTGGGTACTTTACTGGGAGGCTATTTGTATGATGTATATGGTGGAGCAGAAACATTTTTAATATTTGCATATGGGTCTGCAATAATGTGCGCAATTCATTTATTATGTCGAAATTTCCTGAAATCAAATGGAAATTTAAGTCTGCTAAGTAAGTAAATCTATTGATAATGCAGTCATAAGTATATATTTGTACACTATTCATTCAATATTTAAGCCTTATTTATTTTATAAATTATCAACTATAATCATATGGTCCATACTTTTACATTATTATATTACTAGGTTACGGTTTTGAAGAAGTACAAAACAACAAACCTCATTTTAATGAAACAGGTAGTTTAAGGATTTAAATAGTTGCATTCTATGTTCTCTGATTTATATTTATGTATGTTTCCTATTAGTGGAATACATTATTTAGAATTTAGATGGACATTTAATTGTTTATATTTATTATTTAGTTATGAGTTATGTAGATTTTAGGTGAAATTGCTTTATGAAACTATAGCTGAATAATATTCAGCACATTTTTAATTATGAATTTTTTTTATTTTATTAAAGTAACTTGGCAGCTGATTTTTTAGGCATAGCTTCACTACTGGTAAGCAAATTTATGATTGACACAGGGGATGATTGGCTTCAGCTGACCATCGTTGTTAAAATGAGTTAATTAGCAATATGTTTCTTATTTTTAAATTAAAGATTTCATTTTATTTTTCTTCAACTTTGAGACACTTATTTTTTGTTAGCATAATGATTTATTTATTAAGTGCGTAAATAATATTTTCGGCATTAATTAATTTAATAAATGATTCATATCTTTATGTACTTCCCTTCTACTAGGTCATTCTGTCTACTAAGTCCTTTTTTTATTATTCTACATGTCTATACCACATTATTAAGTTTTAAATTTCATATTTTTACCTAATTCAATCATAAAAATATAACTTGAAAATATTTATAAATAATATTTAATAATAAATAGTTTTAAATTTTATATATAAAGTTTTAACTTATTGAATATACATTCATATATTTAGAGGGCAAATCAAAAAAGCTTTGTGGGCTGTAGCTTAGACCATTCTACTGTATTTTATGAAAATAATGTTATATTACATACATAGTAAATAATATTATAGCTTATTTTTAAAAATACCTTCATCATTTTTAGCAAAAGTAGATTTTTTTGCTTTGCTTTTAGTTTGTCTTTATTTATATAATAATATAATATTATTAAAGTAATATCAAACATTTTTTTTTTAATATTTTTTAGTTATTATTTATATACAATGAACAATATCAAGTAGTTAATTAAAAATTTATTATTTATAAAGTGTATTTGAGATCTTATTCAATATATTTTTTTTTCAGATTTTATTGGTGGCTCTACAGAATATGCAAGTCCAAATGAAGCTATTCACATGCTAAGTGAAAGTTAATTTTTATCTTTCAATGTTCCTATTTAATATCAAATTTTTCTTCAAAAATTGAAGGAAGGAAATACTTAATTTGTAAATGACATGTACCTAAATTACTTTTTATCCTTTTATTATCGGATTGTTATAGACTTAAAGGAATGGGTAAATACTGAAATTTAAATTAGAGAACAACATTATTATTATTATTATTATTATTATTATTATTATATTATACACATTGTTTAATATATTTTTTTTAAAATCCTTTTCTTAAATATAGATTTTATGCTTATATTTATTTTACAGAATTCAATAATTAAATTATATTTTATTTGCTACAATGATTTATAATTGGATATACTTAAAGAATCATAGAGTTAATAAATATAATTTAAAAGATTTATAGACAAATTAGTATTGGTTATATTGATGACTATTGGTATTTACTTCTTATTTTTATATTAGATTTTGAACTATCATTTTAAATTATTGCAGTAATCTTTTCTAATATTAAAATAATTTTAAAAAAACCTATCATTATGTAGCTGTGATATTTAAAATCAAATTGACTTTAGTATCTAGTTTAAAGTTATATTAACTAATTTTAACACTGGTTTTGATTAAAAATTGTTATTAGTATTTTGGTATCATTTTATATTCTTTTTATATTCATTTTATATTTTATATTAAATAACAATCATTCCATAATTTAATCTGGTTTAATAATGTTTAATTTAAGGTTAATAATGATTAAATGAATTCGGTATTAATTTTCTGGGTTTTTAAAATTAAAATAAACTATATTAAATAGTTTAAATATTAACTTTATAATCATTCAGTATTTACCCTAGTGGCCTAGTACAGTATGTTAGTTTATTCATTGATTTTATAATACTATACATATACATAATTACACTATTCAGTTGTTTATTTGGAAACTGATAGTAATAAAAAATTATGAAGGAAATCAGTGTACCAGAGTTCTATCTGTTGTCAATAAAAAAATTAATTGTATAATTGGTTTCTATTATTGTCATAGGTAGACAAATGGTACGGATTGTAGACTACTTTCATAATGAAAACCTGTTTTGGTAGTGGAATCCTCAAAATAGTTAATTGGTGATTTTATAATTTATATTTATTTTATTAAAAATTTGTTTTTGAAAAAATATTGGATTGCCGTGTTGTTAAATTAATTTTTGAGATGTGATTAATGTTTTTATTTTTCTTAAATAAATTATTAAAAACCAATAAGTATATTAAAGAGTGGAAATCTATATGTCAAATGTCATTACTGTAATTGCCATACCTAATATGTATATAATATATAAAAAAGAAGTTTTCCAAATCCAAGGTGGTCTATTTAAGCTCTTGATTAGATTACAGAACTCATTTAGCTAAATCATTTTTGTTAATTGTTTTAATATACAAACAAATAATGGATAATTAATAATTACACACATTTCATCGATGAATTAGTCTAAAATTCTTTCTACTAAAACTTGTTTTCATCATGTGGTTGGTATGGATACTGGGTGTTTACGTATCTCACTTCAGTGAAAATGATTACAGTAGCATCCACATAGCCATTACCAATTTTAACAATTGGGTGATGTATACTTGTAGGGTGTACTATAAAATCAATGGATTATTTTATGTTTTCTTTTGTTTGCATATTACATTATTTTTTATTTTTTATTTTTAATTGTTGTACTCTTAGTTTAAGATGGTGCTATAGATGATTTCTGTGATTCACTTGTAGCACAAACTATTTACAGGGGCATCTAAAAGACATTCTAATTTTTTTTTTTTTTTTTGTATTTGTAATAGAATATTACTTCTGATTATTTTTACATACTATTTTAGGTACTTAAGTATTTGGTGATGATTTCAAATAATTTAAGGTTCAAAAAAAAAAAGACCAATTTTATGCAGAATTCTATGTTGGGTACAGTACATAATATGTAATATGTTATCAAATTGATGTTAATCTGCTAAGACCTGATATTTGTGTACCTATTGATTGAATTAAAAGTTGTCAATTGATATAATAAAGATTAAAGAAATTCATCCTAAATGTTGTGTTTGTTTTCATTAGTTCAAAGTTCAAACCTCAAGCACCTATTTAACCTATATAATAATCAAAGGATGGATAAAACGTTACCTGTATCTTTGGTTTACAATTATAAAAATGCCTCCATCAATGTCTGACAAGGTCAACTTTTCTCAAGGACAAGAGGAAAAAACTCGTTTCCATATTTTAAGATCAATTCTTCACTCCAAAACCAAGAGTTCCCAATCAAACTAACTCATTTAAAAAATGTTATTAAAACCTATCTGGTTTTCAAACCATTAAACAAAACAATCAAAGAATATCAGTTTATCAGTAATAGTCTCTGAATAGCTTCAATACACTATGGTTTGTCACTAACATAAGATCTCAAAAATATCAACGAAAATATTCTTTATCAAAAATGAAAAATATGTTATTATTTATCATCTACAAAGCTAAAACACAGTCCTGTTACCTACGCATAATATTTATTTTTACCATTTAAAAACTGGGAATGTCTACCAAAAAAACGAAAATTTGGGTATATAAAAAAATTTTACCTATTTTGTATTTTTATTCAACCATAAGGTACTGATTATTACATATTATTCTATTCTATTATTATCTAGGTACCTACAACTTATTAACTATATATCTATACTTATTATCTATTAACTTATTGATCTACTATTAGTTTTTAGTTTTTACTATAGGTATCTTATCAACTGTACTAGGTACACATGGGTGTACCTAACTCATCTGAAATACCTATACCTTGACTGTCACAATTATTATTCTTTGAATTGGATGTTCAAGAATATATTTTGGTTTTCAATACATATTTAGGTAAAGCCGGTATAAGTACCTTAGTTCAAATAATATAAAATAATATTTACTATACAATCTCAATAATCAGAATAAAGATACCTATATGTATATGTTTTGATTCAAACTTTAAAACGCCTACTACAAATATAATATAAATATCGATATATTTAGTCCGACCAATAATTATAATATTAATTTTATTAAAATTAATAAAACTAATTCTGACTATTTGAAATGTTGAAATGTATATAATCAAATATTATAATCACATTGTTTTTAGATTTCCTTTTTTATAAGGACGAAACACGTGAAAACAATTCAATAACTGTCCTGAACACGATCTGTGTTCATTTTCCACTTGAAAAAGTTGCAACGTGAAGCTTTAAACGCTGATGGCTGATTTTAGATTTATTATAAGTAGGTACCTATATATGGCTATTGGCTATATAATATATATATGTCATATACCTATAGTGTCCCCCCTCCCTCAAATCCGCCAATAATACCTACCAAAACAGATATCACAACAATTAAATTAATGAGGTACGTTGCATAATATTGTTTCTTATATGTTTCGATCATAATCTTTTACATGATATTTTTAAAAGGTGTGAGGTACTAGGATGAAATGACGAATCTGACAACAGTCTGATGCGTGAACATTTTTCTCTGAAAATAATATTGTCTTCCGTATCAAGATTCTAGGTACTGTATGTTTTTGTTGTTTTGTCTCAGGCCGCCTCTTCACGTCCAAAAAACCGTGCAAAACTTGCTAATTTTGCTGATTTTAACAATCCATTCGATTACTAATTTTCGTATACCCAGGTACCTACGTTATTATCGGCCGTCACACGTGAACCCTATGGAAATGCGAATGACTAGGTAATATTATTATATTATTATAATTATATTATTTTATAGTTAATATTAATATAATATGTCATCAATATAATATAATTAACCTGTCAATCTGATAATGCGTATACGTTATTGTTGTGTGTATGTTATTTTTGTTCATCCTATTTCGAGTTTGCTGCGGTGTTTGCTCATCATATAATCATCACAGCGATCACAAATTCACAATAATGCAGACCATATGTTTTAACATTAAACATAATATAAAGTAAGAGGCATAAGTGTCACCTTGTAGTTAATTTGCTGTATGTACCCCTTGTTCCCAAGTCACCGCCACTTTGTTAATATTTCTCAACTTTAACTTTATGAAAATCGTGAGTACGTAAAAAATAAACTAATATTTTCAAACGATACCTACCTACTAACTTGTAATTTTCTAAGTACAGGTAATTAATAAATACAGTTTTTAACTACGAGCTTTTGTTTTAAAATTCATCAAAATTCTGCTTCAACATAATATAATAGAATGACCCATCATTATGTTAAATTATTATTGAATATTAGAAACGATCCAGCGATACTCGAGTGAAGTATGACAAAGACATGTAAACACGTTTTACAAGTGGAAAACGTATAAAAGGTATCCGGGGTAGGAATGTAGACTAATCCTTATAGCTTATAGTGTCAGTGATAGTGCCACACCTAGTAAACATTTCTTAAAATATGCTTTGCAATAATGCTATATTGATATTATAGTCAGTTATGTTCATTATTCACATTGATTTTGCTGCTGTTAACAAAACAAATTTAAATGACATTAAAGTGATAATACGAAGAAAAAAATTAATATTTATTTATTTATTTATAGATAGATAACGCCCGCGAGGGCAAAGAGTACTGCAGTAGATACATAATACATGGAAATAATATGCAAAATAAAATAAAAGCAGATAGGTATCTAATATTGTTTTCAACTTACAACTATTGTCGAAAAACAAATTAAAGTTAGATAGGTTTTTATTAGCGTAATGTACAATTATATTGTTAGGACTATAAATAACAAAATATTCATTACATAAATAGTGCTAAATTTAAACAACTGCTAAATCAATTGTTATATTATTATTTATACTTCTTCGTGATCTGCTTGAGAGTAATACCCCAGTGGCGGCATGGGCGATGGGCCCACGCTACTTGGTCGGCTAAATAAAAATGAGCCTCTCCATATAGGTACAATAGGAAGTAGGGATGGGCATCAAATCCGAATACCTGAATATTCCGAATATCCGAATATTCAAATCCGGATTTGAATTAAATTCATATCTGGATTTACCGAAGTATCCAGATTATTCGGATTTATGATTTTTCTTTTATAAATTACATGATTACTTTTAATAAATGATAGAATCAATTATTTTATTAAACTACAGAATACTTATCATAGTTTCAACAGTTTTCATTATTTATTATTAGTCACTAAAACAACATGTTATTAAATTGTTGAATTTATATCTATATGTCTTACAGTGATATCATGAATGTATACTGTATACCCAAATAATTAATCTCTACTGCATTACCTTCGAATTGTTATTGCAAAAGATATTTTGAAGATAAGTTAAATCTATACTTCATTACGATATAGGAATGATATAACAATTTTAATCAATATAATTATTTATACGAACATGTTTTCTTACAATTATAAAATAAAAATTATCTTAAAGTATCGAATAATAAAGAATAGAGTTATATTGTAGGAATATTATTTCTTTTTCCATCAACTTCAAACGTGGTAACATTGATTTTTACTACAATGCCTCCAAGTAAAATTTGAAATTTTTTTACGCGTGGTGAATCAAATACAACTGCAATATGTTCTATATGCCATGATGTTTTAAAAAATATGGGCTCTACAACTATTTTGTGGTCACATTATAATCGTTGGCATAAGCTCACAAATGAAATTTATGAAGATCGGGCAGGGTAAGCATATTATTAATTTTTATTATTATTATTATTATTATGACTTAATTAATAACTATAGAATTATTAATAGCAATGAGGGCAGTAGCGATTATGAACAAATAGCTTCAACTTCAACATCTTCAACTTTCATTTCTTCCCAATCAACTTTTTTTTCGTCAATCGACCCTCCTTTAAAATGTAAAAAGCACTACCATAACACTTACACTAGTAAAAGAAATTCAACACCATTAGATAAAAATCAATGTGAAATTTTTACACAAAGTATTTGCAAAATGATAATTGATGATATGTTACCATTTAGTACGGTAGAAAATAAAGGTTTTCGTTCACTAATTTCAACATTTGAGCCACTTTATACTATTCTATCGCGAAAAAACATTACTACACGCATTGAGAAGATGTTTATAGATAAATCACATACTATAAAAAATATTATCAAAAACATTAAATATATTTCTTTAACAATTGATGGATGGACATCGACAGCAACTGATTCTTATTTAACATTTACTGCCCATTATTTTGATGATAATTGGAAATTATGTAGTGTAACTCTTTCAATTGAAGAAATACAAGAAAATCATACAGTTGAAAATTTAAAAAATAGTATTATGAGTGTTATAGATTCTTGGGATTTAAATTGTAAAATAACGGGAATCAGTCATGATAATGCTGCAAACATAACAAATGCTGTAAAATTATTTTATGATCAAGACATTTACTCAAATCGTTGCGCTGCTCATACACTACAATTGGCTGTAAAAAATGTTTAGATTTAAGTTCATGTCGTCCGTTATTAAAAACTGCGTCAAAAATTGTTGCTAGTTTTCGACAATCTTCTAAAAGAACATATGCCCTAGAAAATTATTTAGTTGAAAAACAGAGCAAAAAACTTAACCTTGTACAAAGTTGCCCTACACGTTGGAATTCTACTCTAGATATGTTAGAACGATTGTTGGAACTTTGTTCAGCTGTAGTTGCCATTATGTCGGATCGAACACTTTTTAATAGTAAAATCGCGAAAGATCAAGAATTACTCGAAGAAGACTGGGAAAAAATAGAAATACTAGTTACTTTATTGAAACCATTAAAAACTGCAACAATGGTTTTATGTGCTGATCAAAATATCACTATATCAATGGTTTGTTGATTAAAAATTATATAATTATTATTAATATTAAACAATATTTATTATTTTATAATTATGATAACTTTTTTCAGGTTTTACCAATTGTTAAAAGTCTTATCGTGAAGCACTTTAAGCTTAACAATCTAGATTGTAGATTTTCAACTGTTTTTAAGGATTCACGAGTTATCTACACGTTTTTATGTTCAAATTGATGATAACGATTGCGAAAGATATATATATATATTAATTATGATTCTGGTATTGGTATCTTGTTCAATTATTATTATTATTATTATTATTATTACTATTATTATTATTATTATTATTATTATTATTTATAATCACATGTTACATTTTTAGTTATTACTTTGTGCTCAAGAAAAATCGTGCGCGCGATGCGCGATCACTTGTATTAGGTATTAGTATTAATTTATATAAGTAAAATATATGCTAGTCAATTTTTATAAAACTATTAAGAATTTAAATATAATTAGAATTTAAAAATGAGACATTAAACAACAAATTTGAATTGAATAATCCGGATACTCCGGATAACCAGTCAAATCCGAATAATCCGGATTTTTTAAATCCGGATATGCCTACCACTAATAGGAAGACATATGGAGATGAAGCCTTCAACATAATATTTTCAATAAATGTATTATAAGGATAGCCTACGTGGCTAACAAGGCAAATATTTAAAATACATCTATGAAATTTCAATGCCCAACAATTCATTTAATTAAACATATAAATTATGAATATTGACGGATGACAATTAGTATAAAAAAGTTATTTTTTTAATTCTGTTAATGAATGTATATCAACTTATTATATTCTTTTAAATGAGGAATTTTGTCACTTTCAATGCGCCAGTAAGTAGTATAAGCAAGCAGGGTACTGTCCGGCTTAATATTTTTGTAAATGTAACAAATTTTTATTATTCATATTATTTGTTAATAATTTGTACATTTTTTTTTCATGAAAAATTGGAGAAAAAAGCATAATATTCAAGGGATTTCATTAAAGGGGCCCCAAACGGCGATCTCTGTCTAACCGATGACCTGGCCATGCCACTACTGCGGAGTACTCTCTAGTACAGTGGTTGCCAATCTTTTCCGTTCTACACCCCCTTTGAAGATTTTCAAAATGCTTGCGCCCCCTTTGCTATTAAAATAATCATCACCTTTTTTTATATATATATATATTTTAGTATTTTACCAGTTATCTGTTCAATAGCTGTTTAGTGGCATTTTTATCGATTAGTACACGACAACGATAATCGGTCGTTATAAATTTTTATTTTTTCTCTACATTGTAAAATACAAATATAAAACATAATATAATAATAAAAAATGTAATCTTATGATGACCGCTCACACTTTCTCAGAAATATTAACACGCCCCCTAGTTTGGGAAACACTGCTCTAGTAGTATACTCTCAACATAACAATATACCCGTGAATTTTCAAAATAATGTCGAGAGTATGGGGGCTTATAATAAATGTAATTTATCGTATGAGAACATCACTGGATATAGTAGGTATTCTTCCGAGCCATCGTTTGCTTCCACAATTACATAAACGTTTTGTGACATACCTATACGGCTATACTTTCCCTGTACAGATGCGCACGTGTATAATAATAGAATTGTTTGCGTGCGTGTCGTTGTCGCCTAGCTGTTGGTCTAATACGATTGTATGTGCTTACAGTGGTTAAAATCCAATGCCGAGTACTTACGTCCTTGTCGTCCTACACTCATGATGCATATTCGTGACCCGGATGGAGGGGATAATCAAGTATTACTACTGTAGTAGTACTATGTACATAGTACTACTACTGTAGTAGTACTATGTACATAGTACATACAGAGTAAGTATATCCCTACTAGGATTTTATTAAAAAAAAAAAAAATAATTAATGTAGTACTGATATGATTTGTTCGTGGATTTACTCAGGTTTAAATTAATGTAAGGTAGACACCTACATATAGTATACCTAAGTGCGTATTATACACTTACGAAGTTTACTTGTGCAGTCTCGAAAATCTGTACGAGCAAACTTTGTACATTTGTGTTGAATTCACTTTACTTTCGTTAGCGATAACTATATAATCTCGCTGTATCTATTATATATTCAACATAGGTACTTAACTGCGTTATAGATTAAAGTGGTGTTGAAATGTGTACAAGTACGATCATATTCAGAATTCACGTACTGTTTTATGAATCTCGTATGCTTTTTGAGTAAGTACCGCTATAATACATATAATGTACAATATATTATATAAAATATGTTATTAGTTAATTACGACGCTGATAACAATAATGTAGTGTTGAATTTTAATTAGTGCACACTGTTGGGAGGAGTACCTATAGTTGACGAATCGTATATAACGGTCGAATGACACTTTTATTGGACATCGAAAGTAGGTTGTCAGTAATGATGAGAGCAATTATTAACTGCGTACGTCTTCTGTAGCCAAGAATCTAGATGACAATCACATGAGCCGTATTTTTATAGCATGGACAAAACCGGGCAGTCTATTTACCTCATGATGACCGGAGCTTGTAGTGGCGGATAATGCACGCGTAAGTACCTATATAGTAAGTACCGACTAATGTACAATATCGTTACTTGTAATATTTTCTCCGACATAGTGTCAATATAGTGTTACATTGTTACGTATCTGTGTCGGAAACAAATTTACAAATGCATAGAAGTGAGGGCCCTAGGGATCCAGTCCTTTAAAAAATTGTCCGATTCCATCTAAAATCCCCCTTGTTCGGTCGAATTCGGCCGGATTGGAATCATTTTTCTTTTCGTAAATTTCATCAATATTATCATGCACTATGTAGGTACTTCGGTGTCTTAAGATAATTTAGAGCGTTTGTGCTAATGATGCTTATGATACCATGCGCTGTATCATGAATAATTTCTTTTACTCATAAGCCGCCGTGACCCGTGTTCACTGAATTTTACTTACCTAATTATTACAATATTTAATCATGTTCGGTTAGTAAATAATAGACACCTAATGAATCTCTATTATTTATTTACATATACCTACAACATTATATTTACATTCATGTATGCTGACACTTTTAGTATTTGGTGGCAAATACAAAATTCTAAAGAAACAAGTTCAACTCATAAAAAATCCTGATTACTTACTAGAATTTGTACTAACTTGTAATAATTATTACTACGTGATAAATGGTATCATTAATCATACCTAGAACTCTACAGAAAATATAACGAGCATCAAAAACGGCGAAAAATCGTCGAGCCTACTGAGGCAATCGTTTCTAAAATGATTGCAGCCGGTTGACCTATTACTTTTATCGATTTATTCGTTTAACTTCTAATTGATTCATTATTTCATTATCTACGTATTGAACAAGAATTAATTTTATAGTGCAGTAATTATTTGTAACTCAAATTAATACACTACCTAGTACCTACACGTAATACTAACACAGCACAACTGATTATTTTAACCAGCACATTTAATATTTGTTAATACAATTGGTAGCATATTGTCAGCACCTATAGAGTTTTGTTTATACGAAATATTAATTGTGTAATTTACGATTTACCGTGTATAGTTTATATTTAGCTGAATATAAATACCTACTAATACCTTGTGTTTATACGTAATTATAAAATTATAATAGTAACCATTTAATCACTATTCCTGTTTACCTATGATTACCTAAATATCATCTTTTGCATTTTAAACACGAAACACCTTTGATATTTATACTTTTAAACTTAAACATTTTTAAATACATTTATAATATAATAAATACTCATGAATAGAGGTACTCTAAGTACTCGTGAAAAATAAGCCGTAAGCATATTTTAAAGAATTATGAAATATTAGTGCAGTGGCGGATTCAAGGAGGGGCCCGAGGGACTCGGCCCCCCTTTGGTAATTATATATTCGTAGTTATCATAATTATTATAAGTCATCGTTCAGATTGGCTACGAAACCACCGTTTTCGGATAATATATTATACTCTTTCAATTTTTCGTGTCGGAAAAAATAGTTATACTTTATTTGAAGACCTGACATCAAATCCTACATATTGTGCTTACAAAATTATGGTGAACAATTTTGCTCCCCCCTCCTCAAAAAAAAAATCATAGATCCGCCACTATAATAGTGCATACTATAATACATAAATACCCACGGGACATAGGTTTATTTTTAAAACGTTGTTGGAGACACTCATTTTTCGAAAACCAAGTTGAAAAGATGAATCTTTTTGATTTCTTATACTTCCTATTTGACACTAGTGTAAATAATGCTTGGAAAAATATTAAAACAATGATCTTCTATGTTAAATATTTAATCACCAATAAATTGAAATAATGTGGTATTTTTAAACTGTAAGTATAATAACTTTTAACTTAAATTTACTATTCATAAACAATTACGTAATTCCTATTTACATTTTAAATTTCAATCAAAAATTACATGGTAATCAGTATTATTTTGAAGTGTATTCTAAAAATCTTAACAAATTTGAATCAGATAAATATCATTTGAATACGTACCTTAGTATTTTCCATACTTGCTGAACATAGGTATTCCATGATTGGTTCTATTAAAAATTCTCTCAAATTAGATAGTTAATAATTATAGTTATTTATTTATTTTATTCTAAATTTTTTTCATAATACTTTAGCAGTCTCATATAATATTCTGTACATATTTTAATGTTGATATGATTACTACATTTTATATAGGATAATTAAATTATAGAAATATATTATTTTGTTTGGTCTTAATAATAATTAAGTACTCATGGAGTCATGCCTTTATTATTATTTTTTATTTGTAAGAGACACTTAAACTAGTATATTTACCTCAATAATATTATATATTAATGGATGGTAAATATTATCCAAAAATTTGATTTAAAAATAGGCTAAATCATTTTCCATTATTTTAAATAGTAAACTTAAAACTGAAAAAGCTAGGTACCAAATTATAATAGTAGTTTTGATACGTATAACATTATAATTTATGATTTTAATAATTCATTTTTGTTACCTACTTAATAAGTAAAATACAATTTTTTTATTTAGTATGTTGTAGTATAAATTATTTGAAGTTAATAAAGTATAACAAAGTTAGGCATCTATAGTATCTTAACTAATTTTGTTCCCGATAGTGAATAAAGAATATAGTACTTATAGTTTATACTAATTGTGTGTAGGATTATTATATAATTTATTAAAACTCTTTAGTAGTGTATTTTGACAGGTTCTAGGACTGTAGGATTGAGGCTGTGGAGCTGTGATACCCCGCTTCAGCACATACACCGCCCGACCATTTATCGAATGCTGCAGGAACGCGGCAGCCGTACCTACACACAGCATTTATGACTCCCCTCCACGCCCACCGTTGTCGTTTTACAGCATCTCCCTGCCGACTACACCCTGAACAATACCGCCCTGCCTGACCCCCCCCTCCCCTACTACCTTATCATCATGAAAAATCTTGGGTCTATACTATTGTGTTAGTCAAAATATAATAGCAATAAGATTTTTATAATAAATAATAATGCATCTCCTTCATCACGAATAAGTTTTTCCATCCTTGTTGACTCTGAAATACAGTAATCTTCATCTTCATCATCAGTGTTGCACTGTTGCTCCATATGCCTTCGATCACAGGTTGTATAACATGTTGTCTCGGCGATGGTGTTAAGGTTGCTTGGGTACTAGGATAGCCGCTATCAATAGACTGTCTCTAAATTATAGTGAAATATTTTATTTATTTATTTATTAATTAATTAATTTCTATTTGAACTTACCATAAAACCATATTGAAAAATGTCTTCTTCCTGCGGTTCAAAAACAAAAATTGGAGAAATCGGTGATGGTGTAAAAAATTGAGGCTCCTCTAGAATACCGTTGAGAATTCTAAAATACATCCTCACTTCCATATTCTGGTGTATTAAGCATCTGTATTATAGATTTATTATTTTTTATGTATTTTTAAGATTTTATTTTATGAAATATACTTACGTTTCTTTAGTATGTTTAACAATTAAGCTGAGTTACTACAAGAGAAAACTGATAAAAATGTACTTTACAGAATATAGGATAATAATTAATGTAGGTGTTTGACATCTGTATTGTTAGCTGTGCCAATACGTACTAAATAATCTGATACCTCGCTGTCGATTCAAAATTTGTACGTAGGTCAACAAAATGCTTCTTTTTGTGTACCTATTTCTATATGTTGACTAACACAATGGTATAGACCCAAGATTTTTCATGATGATCAGGTAGTGAGGAGGGGGGGGGGTCAGGCAGGGTGGTATTGTCCAGAGGGTAGTAGGCAGGGAGATACTGACAAACGACAACGGTGGGCGTGAGGGGGTCATAAATGCTGTGTAGGTACGGCTGCCGTATTCCTGCAGCATTCGATAGACGGTCGGGTGCGGTGTATGTGCTGAAGCGGAGTACTTACCGCAGCTCCACAGCCTCAATCTTGCGGTCCCAAAACCTTTATATAATATATATATATATATTGCATTTGGAACAAAATAATAGTTAAGGTTGTCCACATGTAAGAATATAAGATAATCATGTGAGTTCTTACTTCTTACTTCTTAATTAATACATACTTCTAAATTCTAACATATCCTATACCTATAAATATATAATATGCATACCCTCCGGATATCAAGAACTAAGAAGTAATATTAATGCGATGTCTCTATTATCAGTATCAAATTATAACAATTATAATATTATTTCTAACTTTTTTTACTCATGGTTGCTAATTATTCGAATAGAAAATTGTCTTTAAAGTATAAAGTAAGTTTTTGATCAAAGATTTTTTTTTTTTACAAAACCAATTATTAATTTATCAAACTAATCAATATTTTGTGATTTACTTAGCTACAACAATAATTTTATGTTTACCTCATTGCAGGTAATCACGTAAAAAGATATAAACGTTATTAAACCAATCAAAAATGATCTCAATACGTAAAAATTCAAGTATGTTGCGAATGAAGTTGCATTATTTCCTTTACATGGGTGGTAAGTATCTAAGTAATATTATTATATATAAGTACTAATCATTATGATGTAAAATATAATATAATATAATATATATAAAAATCGGTGCAATATATTTAAATACATACAAAAAATAAATGATTGAAAACTATGATTGATGACAAAAAAGTTGTATAAATATTCCTACTACTTTACAATCACAGAAAAAATACTATCATATTATGACGTTGGTGTATAAAATATAAAATATAAATAATATTATATTTTAATTATTTATCATTATTCAATCGGTCAATCTTTGGTAAAAAAAAAAAATATACATATTGAAATTTAATGAACAATACTTATGATTTGAATGATTATCTTAGAACTATATTAAAATAATTTGAAACATGTTTAATGTGTTAATGTCGTTTATGACATAAAATAAAACCTAAAACATGTTATTTAAGATTACTTACGTGTATTAAATTAATTTTTTTTCCTACAGGTATTTCGTCTATTGTAGGATATACACCAACATTAGCGAAACAATTGGGTTATTCACCGATGGTAGTTGGTTCCCTTTACACATTTTTATCTCTTTTATCTTTTATGGTTAAGCCTTTGTGTGGATTTATTGTAGATAAATTTCCTGTGAAAAGAATAATGTTTTTAACATTTATTTTATTGTGTGGTCTTTCTGCTTTTGCATTAAAATTTATGCAGAAATTGCCAACAAAAACGGATGTAAACTTAAGTTGTGACACAACTACTACACTGGACATTTGTTCGAAAAATGAAGAACAAATTCCTGGATGTTCCAAAGAAAGTTTATCTATATTTTCTCAAAATACTGTCAAGCCTATCCAATGTCAAGTATGTTATTATGTTATATGATTATTTATTATATCTAATGTTGGTTCAATAATGTGTGAAATTTAGACACATAGGTAGTTAAATACTTCTTATAGTATCGATAGTTTTCGAATGTTACTATTTAATATCAATACTTAAATGCATTATCATTATTATTGATCAGCTATACACTACAAAAAAAAGCAAGAAATAGCATGTATTTTGAAACATTATAAAAATATTTAAAAAATACAATTTAATTTTTTAGTTGTAGCTGGTACTCAATATTTTTAACTATTTTTCGATAGTATCACTGGCGCACACAGAGAGGAGTTGAGGGGTCACGATCCTCCCACCCCGAAATGTCTTCTTTTATTAAATTACTTTTAACTAAGCCTTGAATTTTAAAGCATACCGGGAGTCATGGCTGTTACGACATAATATATGCATGACAAAATAGATTAGACGGTCTATTTTGCCATTATAATATGAATCATTAAAATATGGATTTATAAATTAAAAAGTTTATAGATTATTATACCCATGTTGTTTATTACCTATTCAATTATTTAGTAACTGTATACTGTTTAACTTTTTATCATATTTCTGGCTTCTGCATAGAATTTTATAAAATTCCCTTCTTTAAGAAATTATTATATGCACAACCCCCGCCCCCGAAAAAATATCCTGTGTGCGCTACTGGATAGTATAATTATGCACTTAATACATTATATTGTTACAATTTTTATAATTTATTTTGAATAGATTTAAAATATTCGAAGGAATCACTTGTTAACTTGTTAGTGAAATGAATATTTTTAACGTTATTTTTTTAGTTAATTTGTCAACAAAACGAACTGTTTTGGGATGAAATGTGTATATCTTGGAATTTTACTGATTATTGTAACACTGCGAACTACAGATTTAAAAATAATGGAATTCCTGTTCTTGATGTAACTGTTTTGATCGTAGATATAATATATCAGGTAAAATAATAAAAATTAATAACAACAACAATAAAACGATATTTCTATAAATCATTATCCGTGATTTATATTTTACAATTTATATGGTTTATATGGGTTGAAATGTTGAATCAAAATATTAAATATGTTGACAATTTCTTGAATATTATCGACGTTATCCTGATAATGTAGATATTGTAGACTCTACAATGTAGAGTTAATATTAACATCATGATAATTTATGTTCCAATACATTTTGAAATTAAAAACAATGATGTTAAATTCTCAATATTACAATCGGTAGTTTTTTTGCGATCACATAATTATTTTTCACTAACAGTATTCGTATTAAGTAATTTTTAGATCCAAATACATTTTACTACTCCTATTACTTTTATGATCACTATAATGTATTAAATTTTATCTATATATTGATTACTGTTCAGGTAAAGGTTAATAGTAGTAATAAGGTTTATAATAGGCTTATTGTTTATTTGTAAAAATCAAGCGAATAAAAAAGGATTTTATGGACATTGTTCTTTTGAAGATTCCCTATTTAAAATTGATATAACTGTGTTAATTGGCATAACTTTTAAATTCTGAACGGAGTGATGGAATCTATTGGTTTTACAATGATGTATGTTTTTTTTTTTTTTTTTGTGTCTGAGGACACGATTTTTGGTAGTAAAAATGCTTAGATTTTCTTAAACAGCAACTTTTCTGATAGAAAAGTGAATGTAGATGGTATTTGGGCAAGTCAAAAATCCAACTTTTTCAATATTTTTTTAAAAAATCGAAAAAAACGATAAAAAAATTACGAAAAAATGGTAAATGTTACGCAAAATCACGTTTTTACAAAATACATTTTTTTAAAATGCTCTAACTCAAAAACAAAAAACCGCAACAACTTGAAATTTTCACCAAATCTTTAAATTGGTGTTCTCTATACGTGGTTAAGTTTTCAAAGTATTTCGATATATTTTGACTTATTTATAGACAATTTAAATTTTCGATTTTTGTAAATTTTATTTTTTTAAACACCTATAAAATTTTTTTGGCTGTCCGAAAACTCTTGAAAATGAATTAAAGGATTAAATATAAGTAATACTAATTATAACTAAAAAATATCTAAGATGGTTTCACTCAAATTTTTTTTATAAGCCCATAAATTTCAAATTTTTATAAAATATATTAAAATCGCGATAATTTGCAAATTGTTTTGTAGTTGAAAATTCATAAAATTTTTTCTGTTTATACTTAAGATTCAAAATTTTAACACTAGGTTGTCCATAAGCTTACCTTCAAAAGTATATAAAAAAATTTCTACCGGACCCTAAGGAAAAAATTTTAAGACCGTTTGAAATTTAAATTTTTACGAAATTGCATAAAATAGCAATTTATGGTCAAACGGTTTTAAATATTTCTTATAATTCAAAAAGTATAAACCGCAGAAACTTGAAATTTTCACCAGTTGTTAAGATAGGCATTTTTTTTATGTCATATTTTTTTCAAAATATTATATTGATTTTTAAGCCACTTATAGGCATTTACAAAATTCGAATTTTTTACATTTTTTTTTTATAATCGGTGATAAAAAAAATTGATTTTTACAAAATACTTGAAAATTTAATAGAATATTTCACACAAGTAGTTTTTATTGTCATTCAAAAATCATCAAAATCCATAGGCACAATTTTTTTTTTATAAGCGTTTGAACAGGGAATATTGACATAAAATTATATGTAAAATATAATAAAATATATAAAATTCTAGACTGAGAAATCATATCGTTTTTTTTAAAATGCTCTAACTCAAAAATGAAAAACCGCAACAACTTGAAATTTTCACCAAACCTTTATATTAGTGTTCTCTATACATGGTTAAGTTTTCAATGTATTTTGACATATTTTGACTGATTTATAGACAATTTAAATTTTTGATTTTTGTAAGTTTTTTTTTTTAAACACCTATAAAATTTAATTGGCTGGCCAAAAACTCTCGAAATTTAATACAATGTTTATAATAAGCTTAACTTATCTTCAATAGAAAATAACGGTGATCGTTTCACTCAAATTTTTTTTATAAGCTCATAAAGTTCAAATTTGTATAAAATGTGTCAAAATCACAATAATTTGCAAGTTATTTTGTAGATAAAAATTCATAAAATTTATCCTGTTTATACTTAAGGTTCAAAATTTTGACACTAGTTTGTCCATAAGCTAATCTTCAAAAATATATAAAAAAAATTTTTATCAGACTTAAGAGGAAAAATTGTATGACTGTTTTAAATTTAAATTTTTACGAAATTGCATTATAATTCAATTTAAATATAAAATACTATATTATTATACACACATTTTAGACAAACATATTAACTCCGTTCAGAATCATTATTCGTATACAATGATATATATCATTGCATTCAAATTTAACAAATCCATTGTAATAATGACCTATCCTATAAACGAGGTACACTCTACCCCCAACTGTACAGCAAAGCAAGGCCCACCCGTTCTTTTTTTGGGTTTATCCTAAAGAATTGATATGAGCTCATTAGAAGAGAACCACCTTGAGATTTTATATGGGTTAGATTTATTATTTTTGATATTTTAAAAGTGACATTTGGTTTTTTTACCCATTTTATGTTTTGGCGGGAAAATTACGATTTTCATAACCTTGTCAGTTTAGACTCTGGAGAACTTAAAATAGGGCATTCATTCGAACCGTCTTATTGTGATTTCAGACTACTATTTACATATCATTTTTGAGATCAAAAACATTAAATTTGTACAGGTAGGTATTAAACCCGGGTTTCAAGTATCATCGGTTCAAATCAAAGACAATAAAATCTTATGGCCCGGTTGCCCGAGACTGGCGATTACTCACTGTGAGATGAACTGTTCTAACAATATAATAATGTCAATGGCTACTGTTCAAACGTTTGAAGGCAGTGTATTTAACTTGTATCAATTCTGGAGCTTGGTCATTATTATGAGTTTATTTTGGATTAGTCAAGCGATCACTTGGAGTCTACAAGATCCAATTTGCTTCGATCTTTTAGGTAATCAACTTCATATTTACTGTATAATATAATAGTTATAATTAATTATAACACATATAAATCTTATAATAGTGAAATTGTTGCGATATTGGAAATCTTGGAATGTTTGATAGTTTATATAACTGCAAAGTCTTTTTTATATCTCTAAATACATTGGAACTTTTATATCAAATATATTTCTCAATCTGACTCTTTATCATACAAAATAGGTTCGTAATGTCGATAGAACAATGATAACATTCTGCTTCCTATCGAATCAAGGATAAAAAATATTTAACTAGACCTTAAAGTGTCACTGCTAGGTGATTTATTTTTATCCGATTTTGTACTTATTTTATTCACTTATCACATACATCTACATTCTACTTATACATATTGTAAATTATATTTTCATACACATTGTATATATTTTGTATAAACGCAAAAAATTACTTATCTGCTTCTCCACATTTGTTAATTTATCATGTTGTTATGTTATGTATTTTTTAGGTGACAAGGCAGGAGATTTTGGTAAGCAAAGGTGTTGGGGATCCATCAGTTGGGGAATTTTTATGATTTTTGGTGGAGCACTCGTTGATTATTTTAGCTATAATGATTTTGAAAAAAACTACTCTCCACTTTTTTACCTATGTCTAATAATCATAATATGCGATTTTATCGTAGTCTCTAAAATAAAGGTAAGTTTGTTATGTTATTTTTTACGTATAAAGACCAAAGGATACACAAAACATTTAATATAGGTACATAATATTTTGCCGAAAACTTTGGTAAATATATTTATTAAATTTTCTCATGTCATTAAAGGTTACCGAAACTACTGGATCTAAGAATACATTATCTGACGTATTCATGTTACTTACCAAAATGAATGTCCTGGTCTATTTTACGTGGATTATAGGAATGGGTATTTGTACATCTATGATCTGGAATTATCTTTTTTGGTATGTTAGAATGTTGAAATGATTTGTTTTGAAATACATTTCTATGAAAATTGTAAATAAGTACATTTATAACTTAATTTATATTTATCATAATTATAATGTTTTATAGTTTATTGTTACTTTTTAATATGCTCATACCGTAACATTGTATTTACCGGCGTTTAAAATAAATTTGTTTTTGTGTGCTAATCAGCATTATATTTAAATTTTTTTTTTTTTTGAAGGTACATGGAGGACATTACTTTTAACTACCAACGTGATATGCAGTTATGGATAAAAACGTTACAAGGTTTGACCATTGGAATTCAATGTGTCGGTGGTGAATTACCACTTTTTTTTTTCTCCGGTTGGATAATCAAGCGATTTGGTCACTGGTATTGCATGGCGTTTGGTTTTCTGGCTTTTGCCATTAGGTTCTTTCTATACTCCATTATAACTAACCCGTTATGGATTCTGCCTGTTGAGCTTATTAATGGTATTACATTTGGACTATTTCATGCTGTATTGATGTCTTATTCAAGAATAATAGCCCCTCCAAGTGCTGTTACAACTGTAATAGGATTTTCTGGAGCTCTAACTGAAGGTGTTGGTAGGTGTAATGCTGTTTTTTTTATTAATTAAATTACATGTTCCTAGCGTTTACTATTTACATTTAGGTTGAATATATTTATCTAAATATTAATAAGATATCATTCACTATTATCACATTAATTAATTTTTAATACATTACACATTTTTGAACACTTTTAATAAAATTTGTATAATTAAATTGTAATGTTTATATAAATATGGTTTCAGGTGTATCTATAGGCGGTGTGATTGGTGGATTTTTATACGAAAAATACCATGGAGCTCAAACATTTAGAATATTTTCTTATGGCTCATTATTACTGTTTATTCTTCTTGTTATATTCATTAAATTTTTTAAGTCGGACGATAACAATAGGGCAAGATCAGCGAATTCAAAAGACCAACAGTTTAATTCACAAACATCAGCTATTAAAATAGCCACTTGCTTATCCACTTGGTAACCTATCTTGTATTTCATAAAATTCACATGAACAATAAATAAAACATCTACACCTGATATTCAGTATTGTTGAATGTAGATATAATGTAAAATGTACATGATTACAATATAGAAGAAAGAACACTTTTTTTCCCTATACCACATCGAAATTGTAACAAGAACGGTCAATATTTTGAGAACTGAATGATAATGTAAAATTAGTTACAACTTATGTACATTTAGTACATATGTAAACTGTGGATGATATTAATAACAATAATATTCTATTTTATCATGATACTTAAAATGGCACACAGATGATTATCAAATTGATATCTATAGATGTTTTGCTATTGGATGTATGCATGTCTATGTAGACATAAATTCATTTTTTATACATTTATATACAATTTGATCGAACAATGATATTATTTTTGTTCGATTTTAGATAAATTAAAATATATTCGTTACTGATGCAAGTCCATACCATATATACATTTGTTATTTTTCATACTGTTTAATATTTGTTGTATAATTTATACTATGTGTAAATTTTTATTTTGTTTTAAAATATAAATATGTAAATATGTTCTAAAATTATAAGTTTACTATTTATAACTGTATATTTATTATTATGTTGTAGTAAAAAAGAATAATTAAGTACCTAGTAAATGTCGAACTAAATATATACTTATATACGTTTACAATATTTATTAATTACTAATTAGGCTTTGACTACACTGTACAACATTAATTACGATTATAGTTAATATAGGCTTCAGTTCTATAATATGTTACCAAATAGTCAGATTTAGAATTTATTTAAAGAAAAGACGAAATTTTTAGTTGTACATTTAAATGGTTTTGTTGTTTTCATACTCTTCAGTAATCGGTTGTAACTTTTACTCAATAAGAATCCCGTAAATCGTCTGCAGCTCGTAAGAACAAGTTATATGATACGCTTGTCCGTTCCAGGTTTGGTAATAGCCGATAGGCTTTTAGCTTATGGAGTGTAGGTTAGTATAATGCTTCTTATTATGGACGAGGAAGGGGTAATTATTGGCTAAGAGGTTAAGTTACAAGAGGTTATCCGGATGGGTTCATTTTTAGTATAAATATTGTTAATCTGATGTATACTTTAAATGATGTATGATAAATTAAGAATTTGGATAAGTAGAGATTCCAACATAAGAGCGTATTACACAGGAAACTCTGTAGGGGAGTCATATCTATAAGTTATAACAGTGGTTATTAACTTTTTGTAAATCATGTACCAATTTGTTTTTAATACCTCTTTTTTTACAAAACATCTCATGTTATCATAACCAAAATTATAATAATTATCTTGTATTACAAATTACATAAGTAGACAACTACTAGTAGTTACCAAAGTAATATTAATTTATGTTGATTTTATGATGATTTATACAAAGTACCCAGTAAATGCTAAGAGTCGCTATGACAACCAAAATAATACTAAATACCTTCCTAATAATGTAGTCCAAGAAAGGATTATTAAAATTTTTATAAAAGATAGCTTATAGTAGATAAACATATCAAATTATATTCATTAAATTTTGTTTTCATTCTATTTCAAAATCTGAATCACTCTACCTTATTTATATGAAATTCAATATTTCCAGGTAACCATGGGTAACCATGTAATCAGGGGTGACCAAGGCGTTTCAGGACGTTTTTCCGTAACGTTTTTTCCGTGACGGTTTTCGATTCTGTGTGCCAAAGCAAAGACAAACATGGAACGGTGGGAATCATATTGCATACGAGTCTGCAATGAAGTACCACATTTTATGTCTTTGCTATCCTTGCTATCATATATAATTGGTGTATAATAAGGTGTATAAGGTAATTGATAAAAAATAAAGATACGACTGCTATTATGCTGTTCTCAGTAGGTTTTCAGACGTTTAGCAGCTGACGACATAGTCAGACGATAAATTGCTTATTTATACTAAAACCTAGTTACGGTTACCCTAATTTGATAATTACCCTAATGAATTTCAATAATTTTAAAACAATAGTAAGAAAATCTTCTATTAAATTTTCAAGTATTTTTTCCCAGCCAAAATTTTTTTATCCACATTTATAAAAAGAAAAGAACGGGTGGGCCTCGTTATGCTGTACAGTTGGGGGATAGATATCATTGTATACGAATAATGATTCTGAATGGAGTTAATATGTTTGTCTAAAATGTGTATATAATAATATAGTATTTTATATTTAAATTGAATTATAATGCAATTTCGTAAAAATTTAAATTTAAAACAGTCATACAATTTTTCCTCTTAAGTCTGGTAGAATTTTTTTTATATATTTTTGAAGATTAGCTTATGGACAAACTAGTGTCAAAATTTTGAACCTTAAGTATAAACAGGATAAATTTTATGAATTTTTATCTACAAAATAACTTGCAAATTATCGTGATTTTGACACATTTTATACAAATTTGAGCTTTATGAGCTTATAAAAAAAATTTGAGTGAAACCATCTCAGATATTTTTTAGTTACAATTAGTATTACTTATATTTAATCCTTTAATTCATTTTCAAGAGTTTTCGGACAGCCAAAAAAATTTTATAGATATTTAAAAAAAAAAATTTACAAAAATCGAAAATTTAAATTGTCTATAAATAAGTCGAAATATGTCGAAATACTTTGAAAACTTAACCACGTATAGAGAACAGCAATATAAAGATTTGGTGAAAATTTCAAGTTGTTGCGGTTTTTCATTTTTGAGTTAGAGCATTTTCAAAAAATGTAATTTGTAAAAACATGATTTTGCGTAAAATTTCCTGTTTTTTCGTAATTTTTTTATAGTTTTTTTCGATTTTTTAAAAAAGTATTGAAAAAGTTGAAGTTTTGACTTGCCCATGTACCATCTACATTCACTTTCCTATCAGAAAAGTTGCTGTTTAAGAAAATCGAAGCTTTTTTACTACCAAAAATCGTGTCCTCAGACACAAAAAAAAAAAAAACACACATTGTAAAACCAATAGATTCTATCACTCCGTTCAGAATCTAAAAATTAATAAAATTAAAAATTTCAAATGTTGCTAAAAAATTAGTATATTTTGAAAAAAAAATTAAAGAAAATGCCAATCTAAACGACTGGTAAATGTTTCAAGCTTTTGCGACTTGTACTTTTTAAATAATAACATATATTTAAATCGTTTAAGAAAAAATCGTTATTCTATGCAATTGTGTTAAAATTTAAATTTCAGAGGTCATAAAAATTTTTCTTGAAAGACCGGTAGAAATTTTTTATACTTATTTGAAAAAACATTTATGGATAACATTGTGTTAAAATGTTGAATCTTATACATAAATACTAAAATCTTTATGAATATAGAACTACAAAATAACTTGCAAATTATCGCGATTTTGACATATTTCATAATTTGAACTTTACGGAGTTACAAAAAAGTTTGTGTCACTCTATCGACTTTCGATTTTTTTTTAATGGCTATAAGTACAACCTAAGATTTACCTTGAAATAAATTTTCAAAATTGTTGTTATTGATGTATTAAAAAAAGAAATACCTAGAAAAATCTAAAATTTAAATTGTTTATAAATATGTCAACTAAAGTCAAAATACTTGAAAACTTAATTATGTATATAAAACGCTCATATAAACATTTCAAGTATATGCAATTATTCGATTTTGAGTTAGATCATTTAAAAAAACGTATTTTTCAAACCGGGGTTTGCGTAAAAATTCCCATTGTCCCGTAATTTATTTATGATTTTTTTTCCGACGCTTATGAAAAGTATTGAGAATGTTTAATTTTTGACATACCTACCCAAGTACTTTTCTTTCAGAAAAATGCTATATAATGTAATTGAAGCATTTATACTGCTCCAAAATATGATGACAGGCACAAAAATAAAAATAAAACACACATTGTTTTAAAATTAATGCATCTGAAATGTATTATCCCATACATCTGACGTCAACAGTTGTATAGCTACTGAAAGTATTACATATATTACAACGTGTACATCGAATGTATGTAAAATGAAGATAAAAGAAAAATGTTAAACATTCAAGAAAACATAGATATAACAAAAGCTGATGTCACGGAAAACTTAAATATATGCATGATATCAGGTATTATAATTATACAAGTAATTATAATCTTAAACTGTATAAACTAATATATATATATATACAAAGTGTTTCATCGTTTCATGATAATTCGACAAATGCAATAATAATTTTGTTCTGTTCATTATTTTTCAATAAATTTAATTAATTTAATTTTATTTATTTAATTTAATTTGTTCTTCGTTAGCAGATTTAAATCTGAATAGATGAAAAATGAAAAATAACTTTTGTTACTCACCTTTAGTCAATTTAAGATAATACGAATTAGTTTTGATGTTTTCCGGGCGATACAACAGTTTTATTATTCAAAAATGCATTCCTGTGCGTATTGATCGTTGTTGTTTTAATTTATTTACTGGATTCGACAAATTAACAAATGATTTGATAGTATTATCGACTATCGGTTTATTATCGAACTACCCTTTCCCCCTTGTAGATCTAAATCATTCTATTCATTCGAATAGCATCCGATGGTTCGATAAAAACTATTGACCACTTCGATGGTTAACATTCAGTCTCCCAACCATTCGTGGAAATAATGTAATAATTTTATTTACAATAAATTATTTTGTACAGTCCTAAATTAAAAATGTATAAAACTATTTTTATTATTTTTGAACCCGAATTTTCAAATTTCAAATTATGTTCTTTTTTTATAAAAAATTCAAAATAGCCATTCTATGATTCGGATTTTAGAAAAAAGTTGATGTTTAAAACTCTAATAATGATATATTCGTTAATTTTCTATGATTATTTTAAGTAAGTTTATGGAATATTTTACAATAATATTATGTGTCCCATGATTTTATAATATTATTATATTGTAGATCATCGTTAATTTAGATAGAACCTTGTCTAATTTTGATAAAACCTAAGAGTATGGTAGATTAAAATTCGCAAAAGTAAAAAAAAAAATATTTTAATACAATTTTGTTGTAATGCAGTATATAGTATACTATATGAAAAAAAAATAATAATAATGAATAGAACAGAGGTTATTACATTTGTCGAATCATCCTGAAGTACTCTGTATATATATATATATAAATTATAAGTTTATTTTATTAAAGTTTTTAATATTCATAAAAAACTGATTTATTTTAAATTGTTTATCAACAGCTATAGTATTAGATGGTATTTAAAATCTCACGACTCTCCGCATTTTTAATATAGGTACAGGGATCTCACGAGATAGGTTATTAAAAAAAAAAAAAAATGTTACTGTGCCTACTTATAAATTACAATATTCGTAATACAATATTATTGGGTGACAAGGTGTGGAGGAACGGTCTGCTGCAGACCGCAGTCACTGTCAGTGCTGCGATTCATCACCACCAGCGCTGCTAGCAGTTGGATGGGTGATCACATGGCTATAGAGACGTTGTCCATGCCTACACACATACACTATCCAGTATTCACATGTTTAATTCCCTATACTTCCTAGAATCTAAGACAAAGAACATACAAACTAAACACTCACGTGGAGGGCTAATGGCTATAGTTTCCGGGTTCTCTAAAAAAAAATTGACTAATTAAAAAAAAAAAAAGATAGATATATTATTTTACGTTTTGCCCAAAAGACCTGCAGTTAACCTGCTAACCTGTATAATAGTGTAAATTGTTGTGGATCTTAGGTAATAATATTGCGAAACATTTTTACTGTTGTAAGAACCGTTATTGCAGACTTGGGTGACTCATACTTCCATCTCGAATATTATAATATCACCATTCTGATAATGCACAGTATCAGTGTATAATAATACTAATAACTAATTTTAATACGCGCCTAGAAAATGTGGGGACTTTTAATTAGCTATGGAAATTATTTATATTTATATTATGTGTTTGCCTATGGCTGTGTGTGAATTATATAAATTACAATACAGTAATCAACTATTAAAATATGACTATGAAATCTATATAGCACATCTATATGAAGACAGCTAATTCGTTTTAATTAAATTGAATTAATCATTAATTGCCGTATGTTATTTTGTAGCATTATCTCCGCAGACAGCGGAGTTTCAAACTTTTTGACGCACAGCGTACAATTAATTCCCACACTATGTAGTACTGTAGTAGTACCATATTATAAACTATTAAATAGTGTATACTTCTATGATATCACTTCTAAGTCACTTTTCGAGCCATGGCCATAGTCATATGTTCTACAATAATCAAACAAATTCGGTCGGTACTGCATTAATACCGTAGTAGTTCCTATTTCGGTGGTCCTTATAATATAGCTGATGTGTTGTCGGTCGAACCTCGAATAATAAAATTGACATAATTTCATATTTCTGTTTGGAGTATTGTTTTCGAAAGACCTACAACTTACGCATTATTACAGTGAATGGTGCAAGTATGTTATAATTATTTATTTAAATTCAATTATGGAAATGTAAATAGTTGTATTTGTATTTCAGTATTTGTATGTGAACTTAAGTTTAAAATCGAACTATTTCTGGTGGCTTTTAACTTAATCGGATTTTTTCACACTGCAAAAAAGACAAACAAACTTAAATTAAAATATTTAATTTCTACGCAAGTGGGAGTAGTACAAGTTATTTTCGGATAAAAACATTTTAACACATTATAATGATTTTTAAGTGGTTTTGTAAATTTTTTTACAGTTGCTATGAATTGCAAAAAATCCGTTTATTCAAATAGATATAGATGTATGAATTAGATATAAATTACAATAATATTCTTAATTTGTATTAGGTATTTGATTTACAAGGAACTTAAACCGAAAAAACATGTTTGCATTACACATAGATAAACGTACGTTGCGAATGAAATTGCACTATTTTCTTTATTTGGGTGGTAAGTACTGTAAATGTAACTATAACTTAATATAGGTATGTAGTTTGTACTTATATATTGTCAACGCTCAAAATGAAAAAAAAAATTATGTGTTATATACTTATTAATTATAATAACATTATTGTATAGTGAACCAATTGACTACAAGGGTAGTACTCTTGTACTTAAATCGAAGAATGTGCAAACAGCATTTTATACCATGTTACTTAGGTGTTTACTTGGATGTTTGGGAGGTCTGTTTTTACTCGGTTATTTCGTTTATTTAATTAATATATTACCTATACCATTGGCTGTATAAATTGTAATTAGGTTGAATATTAAAGTTGTACGTAAGGTCCAATTTAGTATGAAAATATTCAATGCCAATACGACAATATGTCAACATAACTCATAAGGCACATAAAAACATTTAAAATTAACAATAATGGGTGATACTCGGCTTATAATTTATTTAAAGGAATCTTACTTACTTATACTTGTATAAATAAATTCGTCGTGTATAATGTATATGTTGTAAGTATCGTAAACAATTATTTGTTCTGGAAATACATTTTTTTTTTAAATATTTTCTGGTGTACCATTTCATATTGCAACACAATTAAAATTAACTTTTCGTAAAAACCTAGGGTTTTAATTATTGATTTTCTGTAATGTCCAGCATTGAATATTTTATACTTACGTAACCCCGCGAAGCATTATTTTTTGTATTTTCATAGGGATTGCATCCGTTCAAGGATTTTCACCTACAATAGCGAAACAACTGGGTTATTCTCCGATGGTCGTCGGTTCTATTTATACATATTTATCCATATTAGCCTTTTTGGTTAAACCCTTGTGCGGATACATTGTAGATAGATTTCCAGTGAAAAGAATTTTGTTTTTGACATGTATTTTGGGCTGTGGCCTATCTGCGTTTGCATTCAACTTTCTCCAAAAATTACCTTCAGAAACGGTTGTAAATTTTAGTTGTGGTAAGACAACCACCATATTGGATGTGTGTTCAAAAAATGAAGGTGCATCCCCTAAATGTGCCAATGACGACCTGTCTAAGTTATTAAGAACTAGTGCCAAGTCCATCGAATGTCAAGTATGTTATATGCATTGGTATATTATTCTTGCTTTGCTTGGATCTGAGACACAATAATTTCATATTATGGATATTATATGTCTTTAATATTATAAAATAATAAGTGAAATATTCTTTCGTAATTATTTCAATTAAGTGTTTTGAAAATCAATTTATCAAGTTTAAAAATATATATAAATAAATTTTGCACAGCAAAATCCTATAGGATATTCAGTATTTCAGTCGATTATACTAAGATTAAAAATATAATACAACCGTATAAGTAATAATATGTAATAAAAATAAATAATAATTGTTGAGCTTAATAATTAATCTAAAAGCTACGGAAAAGAAAAAAATTATTATCATTTTTACTATTCATTTCATATTAGATCGTAGCAATATTTATTTTTTAATTAAATTTTCAAATTGAAAACTACTAAGAAATATCAATGTATATAAAATAGCCGAATCGAATTAAGTATTACCTTTTTATTCAAGAGCATTTTTAAACTTTTTTAAAATTATTTACTTAGAAATATAAATACAAATATTTTTAATGATCGTTTACGCACAGAATCGTAAGATTTTATACTTACCTACTCCTTTTTCCTTAAAACTTTTTTTTTAAGTGCTTAAAAGTCATTAAAGCGTGTTTCCCTCCTTAAATAATTGTTTAAACTTTAAAGTTATTTTACTAAATATTATTAATTAATGATTAATATTACGTGTTATACCTACAACATGATTGATTCTTCTTGAGATAATTGAAAATTTGTAGATTTAATAATAAATTAAATTTGTATATTAAGATACTATATTGTCTTTCAGTTACTTTGTCAACCATATGACTTGTTTTTGGATGAAATGTGTAAATCTTGGAAAATATCTGATTATTGTATAACTCCGAATAAGACATTTAGTAGCGATGATAATACAATTTTCAATGTATCTTTGTTCGTAGACTCAACGTATCAAGTAAAATAATAATACATTTATAAATTTATAATTTATACGTCATTATAAATTTGAGATTTTATCTTTAAATTTATTTGAATTGTGTTATTATGTTTTTTTATTTGATAGGGATACTTAAATACATTATAGTAATTAAAAATGTCCTAAATGTTCTTTGAGTGGTAAAATATGAAATATATTATCATTAGCTTATTATAATAAGTTAGATATATTGTAAATATAATCTAGTGAGCAATAATTAATTCAATTTTTAATATGAATGATTCCTTTTCTTTGTATTGCAATGTATAAGTGCTGAAGATAAGTGTATTTTTTATCCATATTTATTTATTTTAGGAAGAACAGAATTCAATTTTCCAAGTAAAATCAGTACAAATCAAAGAAAACAATATAAAGTTGCCAGTTTGCAAAAGACCAGTGATTACTCGTTGTGAAATGGACTGCTCCAATGATATTATAATGGCAATGGCTACTGTTACAAAGTTTGAAGGAAGTATTTTAGGCTTATATCAATTCTGGACCTTGGTCATAGTTATGAGTTTTTTTTGGATTAGTCAAGCAATCACATGGAATTTACAAGACCCGATTTGCTTTGACCTTTTAGGTAATTAATTTTACATTATTACTGGGTTGTGCTTTCGAATCCCTATATCTGCACTATATTTATATTTCGAGTATCTACTCGGAGTGCTTATCTGAATATTTTCATTGAAATCCTTTTTTAAAACAACTTTCGATTTTACTTTATCTTATTGTTAAATTTGTTACTTTATACTTGTTGATATTATATTATTATTTAGGTAACAAACCCGGAAATTTTGGTAAACTAAGATGTTGGGGATCTATCAGCTGGGGTATTTTCACGATTTTTTGTGGAGCACTCGTTGATTATTTTAGTGATGGTAGTTTTGAAAAAAATTACGTCCCAATTTTCTATCTTTGTTTATTAATCATAATTTGTGATTTTATCATTGCTTATAATATTGAAGTAAGTTTATTACCTGTAACTATCACTAGGGTTCGTGACTAACTATCGTATTTGTTTTAGAACACTATAATAATAAGTAAAACACTAGTATGAAAATGTTATATACTTTGAAGTCATATTAAATTTCACCTTTTTCTATATTCGTTGAAGTTTTTTTCGTAGTAATATGATACTAACTTCCAACTAACTGGTTTTCAATGGAAAATATATAAAAATCTAGAAATACGTAATGTTATTGTAAAAGACTGGAAATGAAATGTCTAAAAATTAAATGATTTTTTTGTCTTTTGCTTAAAATTAATTGAAAAATTTCAACTATCTGTCATTAACCGAACGATTAAACTACCTACCGTTAAAAAACTGCAGTAGGTTAGTTTATTTTTATTGTAAACATATCAATTTAAAATTTAAGTACAAATCGTAGTTTTGTTTTGGATGTTTGTGTACTATCTTTTTTATAATTGAAAAAAAATGCATTACTTGTATGATGTATGCCTAAAGAATAAAATATTTTTTTTGACATTTTCCACAGTAAATTACATTTTTCTTTCATATTTAAACATTTTTAGCAAATTATTTTAAATACGCTTAAAAGAAAGTTTCTTATAGTATATTATTATTACGATTATAATTTATAGTTAAATTTTTCGGAGTTAAATGTCACGAACCCTGTTTATAATATACTTAGAGAAATGGAAAGCATTAAATAATATTATTGTATAATATTTACCAAAACCTTAGTTATTAAATGCTTTCATGTAATTGAAGGTTACCGAGACAACTGGATCTAAGAACACATTTTCTGACGTGTTACAATTACTAACTCAGTTCAAAGTTATAGTTTATTTTATATGGATCATAATAATGGGTATATGTTCGTCAATGCCGTGGAATTTTCTATTTTGGTAAGATAGCATTGGTAGGTTAACCGTCGTTGACGGATAAAAGTGTTAGAACTATTTCAGACAATATAATGTTATATGATCAAAAATTAACAATTTAATTAATCAATTTACATTTCAAACTATACATTTCACGACTTGATCAACTGTTTGATTATCAGATTATGTAATTATACGTATGTTTGTATTTATACTAAGTATTTTATAATTTATTGCATATATCTGTTGTATACATCGATAATGTGTTAACATATAAACTGTTAATGTCTAAGTGTAATCATATTATGAACTACGCAGATATATAATGCTAGTACTTACCTAGTGGATACTTACTTTTAGTAATATTTATTCATTCTTTAGGTACATGGAAGATATGACTTTGAAGTACAAAAGTAACGCACAATCACGAATTAAAACCTTACAAGGATTGGCCATTGGCATTCAGTGTATCGGCGGCGAATTGCCATTTTTATTTTTTTCCGGTTGGATTATAAAACGATTGGGTCACTGGTATTGCATGTTGCTAGGCTTTTTCGCTTTTTCCTTTAGGTTTTATGTATACTCCATCGTAACTGACCCTTATTGGATATTACCCGTTGAATTGGTCGATGGCATTGCATTTGGCTTGTGTCATGCTGTCGTAATAGCATACGCTAGAATTATTGCTCCCACAAGCGGTTTTACTACTGTTGTAGGAATATCCGGAGCCCTATACGAAGGCATTGGTAAGTGTGAATCTCAATTATTCTGCTCTATAATTTTGTTCAAAAACTGTATGAAAGACGCAATATTTACCTCTTAAACAGTCATAAATGATAATATAATAATGATTGTATAAAATATTTATTTTAATTTTATTTTTTACCCGTTTTTTAGTTTATTATTAATTTATTTTAATAAATGTACTTTTGATTTGGGATGGATGTAAAAGTGACTGCATAGGATATTTTTTTATGATTTTTCTATTCAAAGAAATGATTCATGCGCACCTATAGTGTGTATTAACACTGATGCAATAAATTTTAAATTAATATATGTATTTGTTATTAAATTATTATTATTATTTAATACTTAAATTTATTATACTAAGATACTATCATTTATAACAAACCTTAAATTAATACTCTTTCTTTTATTTTTAATTTTTCAATTTTTTTTTTAAGAATTTTTATAAAAAACACTAGGTATACTACACTTTTACTAAAATATTTTAAAATATGCGATTAAAAAATAATTGAAATTATTAAATCATTTTTTAATTTATACTAATAATTTACTAATGTAGTAGCTTTAGTCGTATACATTGTATATTATTATTTAAATAATTATATAGTAATTATTATATACTCTTTTATGTATTTTAGGTTCATCTATAGGTGCTTTTTTGGGAGGATTTGTGTACGAAAAATACGGAGGCGAATTGACTTTTCGGTTATTTTCATATGGTGCATTATTAATGGCTATTCTACTTGTATTATTTATTAAGATTAAAAAGCCTCATACACCAAAACATGAACAAAATGTACTCGAAGTCAATAAAAATTGAATTTTTGTAATTTAAGTTTAATCTTTAAACTGTCACTATAATATATATTGTAATATAATAAACCTAAAAACATGTATATATTATTTAATAGCAAAACAAAAAATATATTATAATTGTAATTATTTTTCACTAAGTAACGAATAATAATATATTTTAAAATAACCTGTGGCTTATAATTTATATTATCATCTATTTCCCGAGTATTATAAAAATGTAAACGCCAGTGCAATGTACTAGCTAATTTCGCCAAGGGAGAGTATTGATTTGATATATATATATATATATATATATATATATATATTTATATTTTAAGCCACAGATGTTCTTTTATTTTTGCTAAACTTGTTTATTAATTACTTAAAAATTGTATTTACTGTATTATTATATATTTTATAAGAACGTATTTATTACTAATTTGAGTGACGGCTTGTAGGGAACGATGGAACTGAAGGTAAAAAATTTGTAACTCTTATGACCCACACAGGCCTTACTTCCGCTTGATATTTTTTGTAAATTAAATCGTGATTGTAAATATTTTTAAATATAATAAAAACTTGTAATTTCAATAACAAATCTTAGTTTTATACCGACACATCTGAGCGCACGGTTACAAGCTGTATTCTCGAGTCACGAGCCCCAGAAGAGTAACCTACCTAATAAAGTTACGGATCTTATGATTTTAGATGTGATTTTCCGAAACAACTAGTGGCAATGACTGTTGCAAATAAATGTATAATTTCCGAGAGTGGTTTCTAACGGGCCCGTGCGTTGGATTTCATAATTGGGGGGGGGGGATTTTGAGAAAAACATTTTAAAATAAATATATCAATAATGAGATAATAGTATTATATAGTATACAATTTATATTTATTATTCATTTTCACTTTTCATATTCATAATGTATATTCGTTATGATTATATGTTATGCATTACATGTTATGCATTATATTACAAATAAGTAGATTATAAAATATTACATTATATTATAATAGATAAAAAATGAAAAACACGGTTTTTTCGGTCATGGGGGGGGGGGGGTTTGAACACCCAAAACCCTGTCCTTGCGCACGGGCCTGGTTTCCAATATGCAAATGACGATTGTACCAGCAGTACCTAAATAACTCATAAGTCACATGCATACATAATAATATTATGTATTGATTACCTATATTATAATCAACAGTTCATATTTTGTTATCATAGCTTATATTTATATAATATGCGCAATTTGGAACTATATGGATTTTTCTGTAGTAGAAAAATTAAGTCATTTTATTAAATTCCTATAAGTAATTTAAAAATTGCATATCATTAAAATACCTAATAATAATAATTGAGGGGTGAAATTTCAAAACGTACTGTTTCCAAGAACGGACCATGGTAAAACCAATACAATATGACAATATCCTCGTTTCACTTAGATTCTATAATCGTAAAAATGAAGAAATGTGAAAATCTTATGAAAAGTATAGAAATTAAAAACCAACTTTGCACTCCATTAGGTACAATTGGATGATTAGGATGATTTTTAATAAGTATGTAGTCGCAACATTTAGTCATATTTTTAGGAACCCACAGTTGATACGCAGCGACTAATCATTGCGATTAGTCACAGCTAGGAAATTGTACTTTCAAGTTTCGGGTGATTTGCTAGTAAATCTGTCTTTAAGTTAATCCGCCTAGATTTGCAAGAGAGAGGAGAGGATGACTGCCGTTTACCAAAGGACTCTGGGCAGCGCCGGGCTGTTGACAATAGTCTTATATTGTTAAGTTGGCACTATTGGCAACATTTCGTAAACAGAGTTTGTCTTCTTGTGTTTATTTAATTATTATCGATATACTCTAGGTAGTAAGAATGTCTTTATTGCAGCATGTAACACGTTGGTTTTTATTAAATATCTAAATATATATATATACAGGGAAACTTCCTTTAGCGGACAACTTCAAATAGTGGACGGTTTTATGGGAACGGGGACATTATCACCATTTTTATATAGAAAATCCTCTAAATAACGGACATTTTTATGGCAATTTAATTTTTGATTTTGATCATTTTTATCGTAAATATAGAATAATTGTGAAACTTATAATAATTGAAGAACTTGGCAATCTCATTAAGCTGATTTATAATAACATTACAGGGAATGAATACATAGCGCTAGACGATATTATGTTCACTGGTAGCAGTGAAGGGTGTACGCGAATACATTTCTTCGATACACATTAATATTTTAAATGCTCAGTTTTGATTTAATTCTTTAGCAGAAAAATTACATTTCCAAGTTACGCCTATGATCAGTCATGGAGCCCTGATGCTATGCATCGCCATCCGCCCCGGTTGTTGCGCCACTGCCTATATCATTATTATACATATTATATAAGTGTTGTACGTACATGTATATTATTTGATTATTATTTCTCTTAGTTATTTTCGAAAAATTTTTTTCCCTCTTAATAGCAGAAAAAAATAACGGAAATCGAGAGTGTCCGGTGTTTAGAGGTTTCACTGTATTATATTTGTTACTGCAATATTACATCAGGCTTTAGAATAACTTCACCATAAACGGATGATTGAAGATTGTATACGGTTATTCACAAGTTACCGCACGAACCCGAACTAGCCGCGGAAACCAAAGTGTTAAACTGCTAGTGCGCGAGGTGCCAGCGATCCTCACTATAGTCCAGCTCGAAAACTTTTTTTCATATCCCTCCGAACGTTTCTCGTGGTATTTAAAATTCTGATTTTATATTTCACACAGTAATTTATTAATATTATAAAGTATGCATTTTGTATTTTTCATTCATTGCTGTTTTATTGTTACAAATATAACCGACGAGCTTATTATCTGAACTGATTATCACTGAACAGATATTATTTTTTTTACATTTTATAATTTTTCTCTACTATGATATATTATTTTATTCGAAATTAGTTAAATAGACAACCAAATGGTGGAATAACCATGGTATGATTTTTAAAATTAATAAAGAACGGGTGGGCCTCGCTTTGCTGTACAGTTGGGGGTGGAGTGTACCTCGTTTATAGGATAGGTCATTATTACAATGGGTTTGTTAAATTTGAATGCAATGATAGATATCATTATATACGAATAACGATTCTGAACGGAGTTAATATGTTGGTCTAAAATGTGTATATAATAATATAGTATTTTATATTTAAATTGAATTATAATGCAATTTCGTAAAAATTTAAATTTAAAATAGTCATAAAATTTTTCCCCTTGAGTCTCGTAAAATTTTTTTTATATATTTTTGAAGGTAAGCTTATGGACAACCTAGTGTTAAAATTTTGAATCTTAAGTATAAACAGAAAAAATGTTATGAATTTTCAACTACAAAACAACTTGCAAATTATTGTGATTTTAATATATTTTATAAAAATTTGAAATTTATGGGCTTATAAAAAAAATTTGAGTGAAACCATCTCAGATATTTTTTAGTTACAATTAGTATTACTTATATTTAATCCTTTAATTCATTTTCAAGAGTTTTCGGACAGCCAAAAAAATTTTATAGATATTTAAAAAGAAAACTTACAAAAATCGAAAATTTAAATTGTCCATAAATAAGTCAAAATATGTCAAAATACTTTGAAAACATTACCATGTATAGAAAATGCCAATATAAAGATTTGGTGAAAATTTTATATTGTTGCGGTTTTTCGTTTTTGAGTTAGAGCATTTTAAAAAAATATATTTTGTAAAAAACGTGATTTTGCGTAAAATTTCCCGGTTTTTTGTAATTTTTTATCGGTTTTTTCGATGTTTTTAAGAAGTATTAAAAAAGTTGGATTTTTGACCTACCCAAATACCAAATAGAGTTAGAGCATTTTTAAAAAATGTATTTTGTAAAAACGTGATTTTGCGTAAAATTTCCCGTTTTTTCGTAATTTTTTTATCGTTTTTTTCGATTTTTTAAAAAAGTATTGAAAAAGTTGGATTTTTGACTTGCCCATGGTACCATCTACATTCACTTTCCTTTCAGAAAAGTTGCTGTTTAAGAAAATCAAAGCATTTTTACTACCAAAAATCGTGTCCTCAGACACAAAAAAAAAACACACATCATTGTAAAACCAATAGATTCCATCACTCCGTTTAGAATATAAAATGTATTCACACATACATACATATATAATTAACTTCGTTTACCGGCACAGTTCCTAATTGTATTAAAAACTCTGTAGATTCATTATGTCTTATAAAACTGGTACCTACATGTTTAAATCACCTCAAACTAACTGCATATGATTTAGATTTATTTATTGTATTTTTCTGCGTGTTTTTCACGCATATTTTAGCATACTTTAGATAAAATCCGTTAAATGATAATGGTTACATTTTATATTGCACATAATACCTAAAACGATTAAAAAAAATTGAGATACAGCTTATACACGTACCAATTGTATAGTGAGCCTACGATAATACATTTAAATTAATTGATATAGTTACTATTTTTATTGAAATACGTCTTTTTTTAATTCAATTTCTTTCATCAAAATACAATACAACGAATATATAGGATCATAATATTTGCATACTATTTGGGCTTTTAAAACGCATGGTTAGTCAATAACTTGATTTTGGTGTATATTACATCACTTACATAATGCAGAATAAAATTAATAAAAATAAACAATTAATATGATATGGAAATAGTTCAAAATTGTTATCTAAAACCTTGATTGTTTTATCAAATTCTTGTATTGAATACTAGTAAGAATAATATAATATTCTGCAGTACATAGCCAAACGATTCGATTACAGTTGGTGTAAATGAAGTAATATTGATTGAGTTGTACTTAATATAAAAATTAATTGTGGAGCAATAGTGTAGGTGTTTTTAATGACCATTATGTTTTAAAATAATTTAATTCGACGTATATTACATTAATTTTAAATAAATTTTATCGATAATTATTGAGTATCCAGTTAAATCTAAGATTTCAGATTTGTTCTTGTCGGATAATCAGTTGAGCGATCACGTAAGTTAGTAGCACATTATGTATGGAATAATATAATTATTAATTATAATATAAATAGAATATTTTTTAATCAAAAACTTGTTTGGAATATCAGATACCATAAATACATAAGTTTAAAAATATTAATTATCATAACAATATCAATACTATGATATATTAAATTTATTATCTATTTATTAATGAATTTATTGCATAGTATTAACTATTAACTATTAATCAATAAACATTAACAGTTATCAGTTGAGATTAGGTTGAATTATTTAGAACCTAAATAATCGACGAATTTTCAACCAAGTGTACTTCTGGAGTACTTCATTTCGTGTCATATACCCTATTCTATATTATACTATTTTAATTATGTGCAAATAGAAAAATTATTATGACTGCGTCAATGATTCAGTATGTATAGTATAAGTATATGTGATTCTTTTCAGATACCTAACTGAAAATTAGATCAGTCTAAAATTCAAGATGCATCTACCAATACATATAAATACAAAATTGTTACCAATGAAAATGCATTATTTCCTTTACTCTGGATGTAAGTATTTAAACACTTATAAACGAATTACATTATTATAATAGTTACTTATCTTGTACATTGGACATTGGTTTTACCTTGTACATAATATATGTAGAACCGATCTATATTAAATTGTAAATAAATTACTATCGCATTATGAATTAATTACCTTTTTATATTTACAATTCTTATACAAAAATGTATTTTAAACTTCTAAATGACTAAATGTTATAAAAATTTAAAGTTTGACGTTTAATTATATGTTGTGATATTTTATTAAATACTTTTAATAACCAGTTTATTCCTCAAGAAAATAACAGCGAAATGATGGTTAACGTCATACAGCCATATAGGTAATGAGAAAATCCTTAATATGAAACTTTATCAAATGATTTTAATAGTTTGAAAATATGTTTAGGAACTATACTTATTTGTAAAATATGTATATCATATTTTCAAATGCTAAATTAAATACTAAAAATATTGCATTTTATTTTTAAAAAATAGAGTTATTATGTTTAAAATTTTAACATGTATGTGAAGGTTTATAATAAATAATTGTAAATAATTATACTTTATCAACAGTTATTGATAGGAATTCTGCAATGCTATTAAAACCTACGAGTCGAAATAACTGTATGCACTCTCTTGAATCTTAGCTTTGTGTTCACAGACTGATAATAGGGTGGTATTTACTTTCAGGTTCAGCGACAATCATCAGTTTTGGTACTACTTATGCAAAACAATTAGGATATTCAAAAGTTACCGTCGCATATATCATGACGTTTCTCTTCATTTTATCCATGTTAATGAAGCCAGTGGTTGGAGCCATTGTCGATAAGTTCCACATAAAGAAATACCTTTTTTTGACATTTATATTTTCGACTGGTATGTCGGCGTTTTTTTTGATGTTTGTACCCAGCTTATCCTTCGAAAGTTCCTCAGAATTACAGTGTAATTCATCAACAATGGCTGTAAAAGTGTACTTCAATGGTAAAAAACTTTCAAATAACTACGATCCAAAAACCCAAATGAGCGACAACGGTCAGAAGTTCGTCAATTGCAAGGTATATTTTATTGAAACATCTAAAAAAAAACGTCTGATTTAGAGATTTTAAAATTTTATCATATTATACTTTAAATCAGTGTTTCCCAACCTGGGGGTGTGTAAACATTGCACGGGAGACGCAAGCAGTAATCATAACGTAAATTTTTTTTTTTAATTAAAAATAAGCGGGCGCGAGATTTTTGAAAATCTTCAAAAGGGACGTAGAACAAAAGTGGTTGGAAACCACTGTTCTAAACTAAGTACATTAAACTAGCTGTTGTAACAAAATGATTTAATTTTTTTGTTATTGCTTAATATACTAACTCATTAAAACTGCTTACCTTTATTCGATTGTTTTTCATAGAGAACGTTTTGAATGGCTCTTATTAGTCATGAATTCATGATAATATACACAAATTAAAGAATAATACTTCAATTAAAATACATGTTATAAATAACTGCATAGTCCGTATTAATATTTACCAACATAACCATAATTCCTTCTGATGATTAATAACAAATGAATGCAGCTACTACATGTTATTTATATACATTATAATAATGCCATAGATGAATAATATTAATAATATATAATTATTATATGATTAAATGGACTTCGAGTTTTTTTTTTTTTTTTTTGTATACAATTTAAAATGTTATTATAATGTGAATGCTATAATAAGATTGTAATTTAATTAATTTTATTACACGATAGTACTAATGAATAATAAGCATTATATATTATAGGGGGCTTTCAAACTTAATGAGGTTGTGTATGGTCCAATTTTTTACATTTTGTAGATTTTTTCGACAATAACTATGATTTATATATGATCTATATTATATTATAGATCATTTTTATTTTAAATCAAAAAAGCTGTCAAAGGTTAAGGTATTATTATATAATATGAAAATCAATTACAACTTCAAGGTAATCGAATAATCTTATCTATCGGAAGATATTTTTTACAATCAGGATGTTAAGAAAACATTTTAATTACATAAAAATACATTATTAGGTAAACTTGAAAATTGGCAATAGCTTTTGATTATTGATTCAGTGACTACAATAATTATGGATACAGCGTACAAGCTCTTTAGTTTATTTATTTTGTTTTATTTTTTCACAATATAATTCTGATGTGTACAATAAGACGTACACATGTAAATAAGTTTTCCAAGCTATTATAATACATTATCAGCAATAAATTGTTTCCTATAACATTACTAGTTTCTCTGGTCACATCGGATCATTGGTCGTTATGTACGAGTGAGCACGAAAATAACCCGGCATGGCCTTCGGTGATGTCGATTAAAATGAATGAATACAAAATTTCGAACAATTAAAATATATTATAAAACACTAAAATTAGGGGCCCTTACTCATGTGTATTTAATAAGGGGCAACATTTAGGTAATATGTAATCTTGTAATCGCCGCCCGGGGTCTTATTGTGTTAGTCGTAGAGTGATTAGTGTGAGTGCGAATAATGCAATACGGGAATTTATGCACACGCATGAACATGTTAACTATACCATCAGACTCAAAATTTAAAAACATAATATTTTACTCAAAACACACTTTACGAGAGAAACTCTCACGCCTCGTAAAAAGATCCGATTTCGATAATTGTGTTGTCGTTAAAAAGAAGATTTTCTACAGAGTGAATTGGACATGGATTTTTAATTATGCTGTAAAAACAAAATTAAATTATTGAATGACAAACTTGTAAAAATCGGTTGTAAATTTTGGTCAAACTTTGGAAACTAGAAAATAGGGAATACATTTTTGAAAATCAAAGTATTATCTATCTTTTGAAAAATCTTCTCATTTCTAATAAAAAAAAAAAAAAAAAATGAAAACCCATTGAAATCGGATAAATTTACAAAGCATGAGAATTGAGAGTTTTTCCTGTTCGGTATATTTTTGAGCAAAAAAAAAGGGCACACATAGGCTTCTTAAGGGGATAAGCCATGATTTTCTGTCTCTGTCTATCACACGTGAAATAGGAATTTAGACGTTTTCTATTTCCAACGTGCCGATCGATCAATTAATGCGATAAAAATTTTGAAAACTGATTTAAATTCGTCGTTAAGTATACTTTAGATTGAATTTCCTACTTTTTTCATTTTGTCCCCCAAAATTTTACAAAAAAGAATTCAATGAATTGGAAACATAAAAATCAACAAAAGTTAATTTTTGGGAATATTAAGTGCAAAATTTAAAAAAAAGTGGGAAAATTGGTCTAAAGTAGACTTAACGACGAATATTAAAATCAGTTTTAAAAATTCTTATTACATTAATTAAACAATTGGTACGTTGAAAATAGAAAACGTCTGAATTCCTATGTTGCACGTGTGATTGACAGAGATAGAAGATCATGGATTACAATCCGTCAATCCCCTTAAATAAAAATAAAAATTTTACACATAGTGTCAATTATTACAATTGAAAGTCACACCGCAATATTGTACAATATTATATTCATCCAGCGCGGGTTTTATATAATAGTATTACTATATAATATATACTTTATACGTATTATTTACGTACGTTTATAAGCTGGATGTGTATTTATATGTGTATAATAGTTGATGGCCAATGTGCTATACACGATTGCTTATAAATATAATAATTTTATTTTAGTTGAGTTGCAGTAACAATGATCTTTTATTTTCTGAAATGTTCACTACGTTGCAAAATGGATCGATGAAAAATATTAGGGACATCACAAGTGTGGAAGATAAAAATAACTACTTGCCAGTAATCGTAGAAATGTATAACTTCGACCCCGAAGAAGTAATGTCTTACACGCCAGTAGTATTACGATTTTCTGTTAAAAATAATAATATTGACTGTTTGAAAATGTTATGATTATCAAGACTGATTTCTACGATTTTCGAGTCAAGTATGCCGATATAAACCATACTCGATTAACGTCACCATTATGTTACCATCAAACAAATATGATATGTCAATTGAATTGTCCATATCAGCAGATCATGAAATTGGTCACGGCACCGAAATCGCAAGAAATGATCTTAACCATGCCCGAGTTTTGGGAATTTTTTCTACTGTCATGCATATTTTGGATTAGCAATTCGGGTATATGGTCAATACAAGATCCTATTTGTTACGATCTCCTGGGTAAGACTGCAATGTTTGGATTCTGTGACATCAAATAAATCAAATAACCCTCTAACATGTTTTTGTTTTCGTTGATAGGAGAAAAATCCAACGATTTCGGAAAACAAAGATTGTGGACGTCCGTCGGATGGGGAATAGTTTCAATAATTAGCGGTTGGCTGGTGGATTATTTTAGCCATGACAATGTGCAAAAGAACTATGCGCCCATGTCTTATTTAATATTTTCGTTTACGATTTTGAATTTGATTTTCGCTTCTAAAATCACAGTACGGTATACATTCGTTTATAATGTCCATACTACGTCATGTACTAAATTAATGTTTAATTTTCCGAATTCATTTATAGATCAGTGGATTTAAAGTGTCGAAAAACACGTGTCAGAATGTATTCAATCTATTCACGAAATCTCATGTAATAACTTTTTTTCTCTGGATCTTGTTACTCGGTATTTATAACTCAATGACGATGGGTTATCTATTTTGGTAAGTTGACCCCTTCGATTGTCGTTCGTAAGTCATTATCACACGGCGGGGACAGACCTGGTCCGTATGCCTGTATATAGTTGGGATTCGACGTGAATAATTTGGTGTTATAGGTATCTAGAAGAAATGGCTTCGGAATACGATTCCAATCGTCTGGCGTGGATAAAAACGCTACAGGGTCTTTCTCAGGGCGTCCAAACGTTTGGCGGTGAAATACCGATGTTCTTTTGTTCTGGATGGATTATAACGAAAATCGGCCATAAGCATTGCATGTCACTAATCTTGTTCGCCTTTACCGTACGATTTTTTGTCTATTCCATCATGACGAATCCAGTTTGGTCACTGTTAATCGAAACCCTAAACGGCATGTCATACGCATTAGGCCGAGCCGTAATGGTGTCCTACTCTAGAATGATCTCACCACCTAGTACAAACCACACAGTTTTAGGACTTGTTGGATTATTCGACAGCATTGGTAAGTAATGTTTGTAAACGTTGAAAATTCCATACGAGTGTATATTTTTTTTTAATAACATTTTTGTGTTATGTATTTTTGACATTAATGCGTCTTTTTCCTGGCGGTACAAAAAAAAATCGTGTAACAGAAAAAATGACATAATAGGTATTAGTAATTTGTTTTATGGCTACCTATAAGACGTTTTAATGATCTTAATAACGTTTTTCCTAAAAAAAAACGGGTTGGGGTTCTTATAATATTTTGGCATCAATAGCAATATTTGCCTGAAGAAACAAGACATTATTATTAAAATTTAACTTTAACTATTAAGGAATTTCAAATACCTTTAAACATAAATTTATCAATACTAATGGATAACAATTTACTCGAAAACTTACTTTGAATACAGTGGATATCATTTTTTTTTTAAATTATATCATAACGGCAGCTTTTTAAAGTATGTAATATGAATGTATAATTGCATACTTTATGTCTAGCACGTAGCACCAAACAATCCAGAAGCAAATAGATTAATTTTTTACTAAACTATTTTTTATTTAACTTCGAGTGATCGAATATGATGAGCTAAATATTTTGTTACTAATCCATATTATTTGACATGAAATCTATAGGAACATAAAATATGGAAAAATACTACTTATACTCTTCTTCTAAGTAACTCACAGAATTCTCATTTAATTCGAATAGTTTTAGTACCTAATATATCGAAAATAGTATTGAATTTTATGGTTGACATTATTAACTGTAACCATAATTTAATCACTCGTTATTTGTCATTGATTTGTACATTAATTTTTAAATAATATTTATTTTTTCATAAAAATTAAAAAATGTAAAATTATTTATTGTATACACTGTATAAATTGTAGGCATTTACACATTTAAAAGAAATCTCGACTAGTTTCAAATTATTGAATTGTTGTGGAAAATCGTAAGATCGTTGTCCATTTTAAACAACTTTTAAATAAGTACCAGCAAATATCTAGAATTTAAGGGAAAGTATATAAGTAGAAAATACTGTGATTGTTACCTACTCTGTTTGTCTGTTATGTTAGTTATTGTTTGTGTATTTCTGACAACTTTGTATTTCTTACAGGTTTAGCATTTGGTACACCGCTCGCCGGACATTTATATGTTATGTATGGAGGAGTATGGTTTTTCTGGTTATACGCTTGTGGCTCGGCTACTATGTGTATTTTATTAATTATTTACAACATATTTTTCAAAGGCTATTGAATATGCTGCAGATTCTTAATACTTATCCTATAAAATATTTATTTATAAAGGTCTATTATACATGTAAAATAAATAGAAACTTTTTTTTTTTTACTATATACAACTTATGTCTTGATTTATTTTCTCTACCAAAATATTTATAGATTATCAATTATATGCAATATTATTTGATAAAAATTAAAGGCTTTTCGTTGTTGAAAGATAAAATTCTCTAAAAGTTTCACGTAGTGCACCTATATTGATTCAATATGTAGTAGACGGTAGTTGAGTAGCAGTGACGCATGACGTAGATACTGAAGGATTTCAATAAATGAAGGCAAATGTATACAATTAATAGACCTCATAATCAAATCATAATAAAGACGTATATCCTAACTCCTCTCTTGGTAACGAAGTGCTATTCAAAGTTTAAAATGCAATTAAATTTGGCGGTTTATTGTTGTTTCATTATAATATCACTGTTAATTTGATCAATCAGTTAGGATTCAAAAAAGGTAAACTGTAACATGGAAGAATTAAAAGTTCTTTGAGTCATTGAACGATCATCGCATCGCGCCTTACACTCGCGTATAGCGCAAAACGGCCCATACACGATCAATATTTAATATTGGCAGTGTATGAATCATATTGAAGATGTGTTCAATATATTGAAACAATCAAAGTTATTTTGATATTTATTGATAGATTGTCAATATTATTCATACATATTTTTCAATATTATTTATTATTATTATTTTTATATATTCTGGCATTGATGTATTTTGTTTTTTAATAAATGGATTAACCAAAGTTCAAATTTCATCGAAACATTCATCATCCGTTCTTAAAAAACTTTTGAGATAATTTCTTTTAAAATTACGCAACTCTGTTTATAGCTTCGCGCGAGTATAAAATTGTCTATTTTTCAACCACTATTTTGACTAAGTTCTTCAATAGTTTTTTTTACCTTTTTTGGCTTTTTTGTTTCATCAAGTTACAAGGCAAAAGCAATAGCAATAATCGCGTTCTCTTCGCTAGACGTTTTGACCGAGATTGAACAATATATTCAATATTATTGATCGTGTGAATGCAAAATAAATCGAAACATTTATTGAAACATTTATTGATGTAAATATTGAGCAATAATATTGATCGTGTATAGGCCGCTTAAGCGTTTAAAGTAAAAAATCCTATATGGACCAAAAGTAAATTATTATTATTATTTTTTATTTATTTTTTTCTCAAAGACTGTCGACGATCAAAATTTTAATTATGACCTTATTGACTGCATATGTGAATTTTCATTGTATTCTGACCAAATAATTATTCATATCTCAAAAGTGTCGAACATAAAATACGAATAGAATACGAAATTATTCTACCCTGTCATGTATTAGGTACCAGTGTACCAGTGACCGTTGTATGGTGAACCCGTTATTGTTTACTCTTAATTTGATTTTTAAATATATCTTAATAATAATGTCTTTAACTACTAAATCCCCTGTATCCAGCCAATCTGTCAGAAAGAAACCTACATTATCCGATGTGATGAAAATATTAAAATCTCAAGAATCTAAATTGGTCGTGATTTCGACTAAATTATCAATTCACGAGAACAAAACTGATTCGATTATGGCAAAACTAGATGAACTCACCTCAGATATTTCTAATTTGAGAAAAGAAAATTGTGTACTTAAATCTCAGATCAACACTTTACGGTTACGTGTAAATTCTTTAGACACTTCAATGGGAAAAAATAGTGCGATTCCAGATATTAAATCTTTAGTTTATGAAATACAAGAACGTATAGCTAAATCAAACAACATTCTCATTTTCAACGCTGTAGAAGAATCCAACAACAGTGATTCATTGCCGGCAAAATTAGCAGAAACCATTTTTAAAAAAATTGATTTAGATTTACAAATTACTCATGCAACTCGCCTGGAAAAAAATTCTGAAAAACCCCGTCCTATAATGGTTAAACTTGGAAGTAAGTCTGAAATGTTATCGGTTTTAAAATCCAAGCGGAAATTACGTGAAATCGACTCATTTAAGCTGATTGCACACTAGACGATTTGAACGCGCGTCTCCGAGCGTTTGGAACGTTGCGATTTTAAAACAGAAACGCGCTCTGCTTACACATTAGACGCGTTTCCACGCGTTTTTACGCACTATTCTCAAAGTTAAAAAGCGCGCAAATACTTTGTATATTGTGATTCAATCTTGTTGTTTATGTACATCGTACATGAGCATATGTAGAGTACTCTCACTGCAGTGGGGTGTTGACCGTGATTTTGAAGGGCAATTGCCCGATAATTTTAGAGGGTGGGTGGGTCAGTGAGTCCTGGATTTAGTGAGAAATATTGTAGTACAAAACTAACTTCATAATGCATTTGAATATGATATAAGAATAAGAATAATAAAAAATAATTAATAAATATACTAACATACACAGTAGAACAAATAACAATAGCACAATATTGTAAATAACAACACCAAAAAGATTTAATCTTTAAGTAATATTTGTTATAAGTAATAATAAAAAGAACTCTTCTGTGCAGTTAGGGGTGGAGTGTATCTCGTTCATAGGATAGGTCATTACAATGCATTTGTTAAATTTGAATGCAATGAATAATGATAGATATCATTGTATCATTGTATACGAATAAAAATTCTGAATCGAGATGATATGTTGGTCTAGATTATAATGTATTCTGTTCTATTTAAATTGAAATACAATGTCAATATTTGCTTTTCAAACGCTTATAAAAAATAATTAAGACAATGGATTTGAATAATTTTGAAATGACAGTAAAAATAACTTGTGTGGAATCATCTATTAAATTTTCAAGTATTTTGTACAAGTCAAATACTTTTATCAACGATTATAAAAAAAAAAAAAAAAATTAAAATAAAATGCAATAGTATGCAACTTCGTAAAAATTTAAATTTTAAACGGTCATAACATTTTTTCCTTAAAGTCCGGTAGAAATTTTTTTTTATAGATTTTTGAAGAATAGCTTATGGATAACCTAGTGTTAAAATTTTGAACCTTAAATATAAACACAATACATTTTATGAATTTTTATCTACAAAATAACTTGCAAATTGGCATGATTTTGACACATTTAATACAAATTTGAACTTTATGGGCTTATAAAAAAAATTTGAGTGAAACGATCTCCGATATTTTTTAGTGACGATAAGTATAACTAATGACCTTGTATTAAATTGTCAAGAGTTTTCAGACAACCAAATAAATTTTATAGATATTTCAAAAAAAAAAACTTACAAAAATCGAAAATTTAAACTGTCTATAAATAAGTCAAAATACTTTGAAATAAAGAACGTCAAGATAAACATTTGGTGAAAATTTCAAGTGTTTGCCTAACTTGGTTTTTGAGTTAAAGTAAATTTCAAAAACCGAAATCATTGATCAGTCTAGAATATTATAGATTAAATTATATTTTACATACAATTTTATGTCAATATTCGCTGTTCAAACACTTATAAAAAAAATTGTGCCTATGGATTTTAATAATTTTTAAATGACAATAATAACTACTTCTACGGAATTTTCTATTAAATTTTCAAGTATTTTGTATAAGTCAAATTTTTTTTATCAATGTTTAAACAAATAAAATGTAAAAAGTCGAATATCTTAAATTGTTATAAGTGGCTTAAAAATCAATATAATATTCTGAAAAAAATATGACATAAAGGAAATACCAATCTTAACAGCTGGTAAAAATTTCAAGTTCTTGCGACTTATACTTTTTGAATTATTACAAATATTTATAATCATTTGAAAATAAATCACTATTTTATGCAATTTTGTAAAAATTTAAATTTCAAACGGTCATAAAATCGTCATTTGGAAAAAAATTATACATTGGTAAAATTAATATTCCTCAAACTCAATGTTTACCAGAAGATGATGGTGGTACACCTCAGCCCTACGTAATATTAGGCGATGAAGCGTTTGCTCTTCATACAAACCTGTTACGCCCTTTCCCTGGAAGAAGTCTAAATAATGAACGGCGTATATTTAATTATGGTCTATCAAGGGCAAGACAGAATAAAGAGTGTACGTTTGGTATTCTGTCTAACAAATGGAGAGTTTTGCATACCGTCTTATTGGTAGAACCAGACTTTGGAGTTGCAATTACAAAAGCTTGTAGTGTTTTGCACAATTTTGTTAGGCGTAGAGATGTGAATTACCTCGAAGATGATCAGACTTGTAATATGGAGGACGTAAATGAAAATATAGGATTAGGAAATTCTACATCTGTTGCAAAAGAGGTGAGAGACTATTTTGTCAATTATTTTAATAAACCAATTCATGAATTAAGTTGGCACAATAAGGTGATAGGTAATTAATGTGCGGGAATTCATAAGAAGCTATATAAAAATCTACCTAAAATATTATCATATATTTGTTTATTCTTTTTAATTAATATATTTTACATTATAATTTATTATGATTTTAATGAAGCAACTAAATTGTAGGATTTGTTTTTATTATTTATACATGTAATTATAAATATTATGAACATCATTGCTTAATCTGTTAAAAAAAATTTTATTTTGAATATTTATCTAAACTAGGCATAAATTTATATTATTACATCACTAACTTTTTACAAATTTTATGAAATGAATTATAAAATGTATTCATAAGAGAGTGACTAGTTCAAGGTTGAATACATAAATTATGAATGAACGTAAATAAACGCGGCGCACAGTGGTCTCGATCATCTTTCTAGGTGGCCAAAACAATTGTTTCATAAAATATAGATACGAAAGTTCCTGAAATTGGGTTAAGTACTTATAATAAGAAAATAAAACAAAACATTGAATTATAAATCATGTATTTTAGGTACCTTTATTATACTATTTTATTTAAACAATTTGTACTTTAATAATATTATTATTAAATTATCTTAATATCCAATAGTTAAAACAAATTTTATAAGTTGGTATAGTTACAAAATATTACTTTTAATTTTAACAGTATAATACACAATATAATATATAGTCGTATAACTTATTATATAAATATATATGTTTATGTTTATTTTTCAGTATGTTTTTATTTTATTCTGAATCGATTTCTGAGTCACTTTCCTTATTTATTTCTTTAGAAGTATCAAACAAATCCAATGCATCTGTCGATATTTCAGTTTTAGAATGCTTAGTTACAGTTCTTTTTGAAGTTATTAGAGGATCGGAAGAAATTAAAAGAAAATGCAATAAGTCCAAATTTGTGTTTATTCGTGATGATTTTCTTGTGTGGTGTTCGCGAAATCTTTTATAGTCTTTATTTCGGCTTTCTTGCGCTTCTTCTGAAAGATACCCGATTGGCATCAAAGAATATTTTACAACAAAAGCTCTGTGAATGATGAATCTGCTCTATGAGCAGATGGTGGCATTCTGTACCGATCATATAGCTCTATATAAAGTTGTGCAGTCATTTTAGCATAGTTATCAAATTTTTCATTATCAATTTCACAGTCACTTGAAATTACAGATAAAATCGTACTTATTCGGGGTTGTTAAAGAATCGTCTCGCCACATTACCGGTATTAGATGTCCCCGATCCTTGAGTTACTTTATCTACTTTTAACCCCATTTCAATCCAAAATCTCTTTTGGATTTCTTCTTTCCTCTGAGACACTAACTTTTTTTGCTCTTCACTCAATCGTTTTGTAGTTTCTGCTGAATTCAATCTGTAACTGATATGCAAAATCCATTCCAAAAATTTTATCCACAAGTGCAAAGACGATAACCCATACTTTAAATTATTTTCATTAATTTTAAATACATGCATATTATTTAATTTGTTCATATTTAAAGGATTACATTTACAAATAAAACACGTTGCACTTGACGTATTTGTTAACACATTAATGACCTTGCCATCCACCATACTCATTATCATAGTATACTGAACATTTACCGAACATTCATTAATCTTAATTTCCAATTGTTTTAAATTGGAAATTTTATTTTTCCAACGGTCATAAAATCGTCATTTGGAAAAAAATTATACATTGGTAAAATTAATATTCCTCAAACTCAATGTTTACCAGAAGATGATGGTGGTACACCTCAGCCCTACGTAATATTAGGCGATGAAGCGTTTGCTCTTCATACAAACCTGTTACGCCCTTTCCCTGGAAGAAGTCTAAATAATGAACGGCGTATATTTAATTATGGTCTATCAAGGGCAAGACAGAATAAAGAGTGTACGTTTGGTATTCTGTCTAACAAATGGAGAGTTTTGCATACCGTCTTATTGGTAGAACCAGACTTTGGAGTTGCAATTACAAAAGCTTGTAGTGTTTTGCACAATTTTGTTAGGCGTAGAGATGTGAATTACCTCGAAGATGATCAGACTTGTAATATGGAGGACGTAAATGAAAATATAGGATTAGGAAATTCTACATCTGTTGCAAAAGAGGTGAGAGACTATTTTGTCAATTATTTTAATAAACCAATTCATGAATTAAGTTGGCACAATAAGGTGATAGGTAATTAATGTGCGGGAATTCATAAGAAGCTATATAAAAATCTACCTAAAATATTATCATATATTTGTTTATTCTTTTTAATTAATATATTTTACATTATAATTTATTATGATTTTAATGAAGCAACTAAATTGTAGGATTTGTTTTTATTATTTATACATGTAATTATAAATATTATGAACATCATTGCTTAATCTGTTAAAAAAAATTTTATTTTGAATATTTATCTAAACTAGGCATAAATTTATATTATTACATCACTAACTTTTTACAAATTTTATGAAATGAATTATAAAATGTATTCATAAGAGAGTGACTAGTTCAAGGTTGAATACATAAATTATGAATGAACGTAAATAAACGCGGCGCACAGTGGTCTCGATCATCTTTCTAGGTGGCCAAAACAATTGTTTCATAAAATATAGATACGAAAGTTCCTGAAATTGGGTTAAGTACTTATAATAAGAAAATAAAACAAAACATTGAATTATAAATCATGTATTTTAGGTACCTTTATTATACTATTTTATTTAAACAATTTGTACTTTAATAATATTATTATTAAATTATCTTAATATCCAATAGTTAAAACAAATTTTATAAGTTGGTATAGTTACAAAATATTACTTTTAATTTTAACAGTATAATACACAATATAATATATAGTCGTATAACTTATTATATAAATATATATGTTTATGTTTATTTTTCAGTATGTTTTTATTTTATTCTGAATCGATTTCTGAGTCACTTTCCTTATTTATTTCTTTAGAAGTATCAAACAAATCCAATGCATCTGTCGATATTTCAGTTTTAGAATGCTTAGTTACAGTTCTTTTTGAAGTTATTAGAGGATCGGAAGAAATTAAAAGAAAATGCAATAAGTCCAAATTTGTGTTTATTCGTGATGATTTTCTTGTGTGGTGTTCGCGAAATCTTTTATAGTCTTTATTTCGGCTTTCTTGCGCTTCTTCTGAAAGATACCCGATTGGCATCAAAGAATATTTTACAACAAAAGCTCTGTGAATGATGAATCTGCTCTATGAGCAGATGGTGGCATTCTGTACCGATCATATAGCTCTATATAAAGTTGTGCAGTCATTTTAGCATAGTTATCAAATTTTTCATTATCAATTTCACAGTCACTTGAAATTACAGATAAAATCGTACTTATTCGGGGTTGTTAAAGAATCGTCTCGCCACATTACCGGTATTAGATGTCCCCGATCCTTGAGTTACTTTATCTACTTTTAACCCCATTTCAATCCAAAATCTCTTTTGGATTTCTTCTTTCCTCTGAGACACTAACTTTTTTTGCTCTTCACTCAATCGTTTTGTAGTTTCTGCTGAATTCAATCTGTAACTGATATGCAAAATCCATTCCAAAAATTTTATCCACAAGTGCAAAGACGATAACCCATACTTTAAATTATTTTCATTAATTTTAAATACATGCATATTATTTAATTTGTTCATATTTAAAGGATTACATTTACAAATAAAACACGTTGCACTTGACGTATTTGTTAACACATTAATGACCTTGCCATCCACCATACTCATTATCATAGTATACTGAACATTTACCGAACATTCATTAATCTTAATTTCCAATTGTTTTAAATTGGAAATTTTATTTTTTACGTCTTTTAATGTTTTAAAATATTAATAGTAGTTTCTTTTTCAAAGAAAAATTTGATTGGACGACAGTAACTGGTCGATGAAGGTTTTTGATTTAACCATAATATTGTTTTTTCGTTTGAATTTGAATGTAATATTAATTTCAAAGGGACTAAACAAAACATAAACACACTTGTATTTGTATCATTAATAATATTTGATTCCCTTTCAACTTCGTTTTCAGAAAAAGATTCACTGTGACCAGAACTACCATCATAACCCCATTTAAATATAAACTCTGCTCTACAGTTTTCAGAATTTTTAAAAGTATTACTATACTGAAAAAAATCAAGTATTTCACATAAATGTTTAGTAGTATGATCTAATATTTGTTGCAAAGGTATTGATACACTCACTTCAGTCACATTTATCCCTTCTGGATAACAATGTTGTTTAGCCTCAATTATCCGTTTATAACTTGGATATATATTAGCACAGGTTTTCGTATCGTGGTCATTACTTATATCTAAACAGAATAAAATGAATATTTAAATTTTGGGCAAATTGGGGCAAATAATCGATTGCATATTTAAATACTGATGCATTTGGCTTTGAGAAAAAAAAAATTGAACCTCCAAAAAGTCCCAAGAATGTTTGCCACCCTTTTGAAAATTAAATATTATAGTAAAAGTATTTTTATTAATACCTACATAATTTAATCATACAGGTTTAAATTAAAAAACATAGTAAGAAATAAAAACATACCTTGAATATTTATCGTCCATTTTAATTGGAATACAAAAATAATTAATATCAATTAAACGAAATTCCAAAAAAACAAATTTTAAATATTACGTGTGTTACTACGTGTTCTCTTGGAATTCAGCAGTTTAAATGGTTTCATTAAACTTATGACAAGAGATATGATTAAGCTATCAATAATAAAATAATTAAATTTATCTATAGGTAAAAGCAAACACACACATATAATATATATGTATAAAGCTCGATGGAAAAATTTTCTATTTATGGCCAGCTACGTACTTATTTGATACCACTGTGCGGCGTCTGAATCGCCCGTATGTCATCAAAAACAGAAAGGCATTGAAAATACATTGGCAAAATAATGTTTAATTATAGTTGCAAATCGCGACCAAACGCTCGAAATTAAACATGCGCGTTTCAGAGCGTTCGAACGCGCGTCTTATCTACGTGTGTGAATAAACCCATATAAAAGTACATGTTTAATTTTGAACGATTAATCGCGACGTTCAAAACGCTCGCAGACGCGCGTTCGAATCGCCTAGGGTGCAATCAGCTTTAAACATATTTTTATCGGTATGGACTTGACGACTACACAACGCACGCAATATAGTGAAGTTAAACGTTAATTAGATGTGAAGAAACACTCGGGCGATAACGGATGGTTTATCAAGTTCGTAGATGAAGCTCCCACTCTTATGAAAAAAAAAAACTGAAGAAAGTAGCTGTATCAACTACAGCTACACCAAACCATAACAATGTAAATATTTCTAATTTTAAGAAAAGTAATAATTTATTAGGTTATTATCAAAATGTAAGAAGTCTTAATAACAAACTAAAATTTTTAACCTGTAATGTTCCTTACAATAACTATGATTATATAATTTTTACTGAAACCTGGTTGAATGCCGATGTGTTAGATTCAGAATTGGGTATCTTTAACTATAATATTTTCAGATGTGATAGAAGTGTTATGACGAGTAAATGTGGCCGTGATGGTGGAGTACTAATCGGTACACATAGAAACTATGTAAGTGAATTAATTATAACTCTATACAGCTCAGTAGAACATGTGTTTGTATCTATCAAAACCAACAATAAGATAAAACTGATTATCGGCACTTGTTATATTCCGGAGATTAGTCCTATATCTGTATATAAAACCCACGTACTTACTATTAATTGGCTTTTTGAACACTTCCGAGATAATATAGATTTGATTATTTGTGGGGACTATAATTTTCGTGGTACTGCGTTTTCATATGATAATACCGGTTTAGTTGTTAATGGTCGTTTGCCTGCGACAGTTAATATAGTTTTTGATTCATTTTCAATCTGCAATTTATCACAATATAATTCCATTTGTAATCCCTATGGTAATACATTAGACTTAGTTTTTTCTAACTTAAATGTATTAAGTATTGAATTATGCACTAGTCCTTTAGTTCCAATATATATTTTCGCTGACGATCTTAAGATGAATATGGTAGTTAACTCTTTTGCAGATTGTGTTAAATTGCAAGATGATATTATCCGTTTTAGCAATTGGTGTAAAGAAAACCATTTATTAATAAACATCAATAAATGTGCTCAGATATCCTTTACCAGACGTAAAAATCCTGTTATGTATAATTATTCTATTTATAACCAAGTCCTTAATTCAGTTTCTTCCATTAAAGATTTGGGTATCATTTTATCTGCTGATCTCTCCTTCTCTGATCATATTTCATTTATTTACAGCAAAGCAATGCGCATGTTAGGATTCATCAGACGTCAATGCTATGATTTCAAAAATATCCATTGTTTAAAAACATTATATTGTTCCATGGTGCGTTTGATTTTAGAGTATGGAACAATAATTTGGAATCCTTATCAACTTAATCACATTAGCCGTCTTGATACTGTACAATCTAATTTCTTGAGATATTTATCTTTCAAGTTTTTAATTAATTGTTCAACAAAGGAACTTGCAATGAAGTTAGGTCTTCATTCACTCTCCTCCAGACGTAAATTTAATGATGCTTCTTTTATTCATAAATTGTTAAACAATAATATTTAGTGTCCCGAAATACTTGATCAAATCGGTTTGGCAATTCGAACTTTTTATAATAGATCAAAAAATGTTTTTATGAGTCATTCCACAGACAATCTTATAGTTTTAATGAGCTCAAAAGTCGTATGCTTCGGGCTTGCAACAGCCTCGATAGCTTCGACTTCAACTATGATTCTGAATCTAATCTTCGTAATTTATGCTTGGATTTTAATTTATAATATAAATCATTATCTTTTTCTTTATTATTTTCTTTTCTTTTTTTCTTTTTATTTGTCTATCTAAAATGTATACTTTTATATTTAATAGAATAATGTATTTGAATTCATTGTTCACTCTTGCCTCCGGGCGTAAAAATATAGATATAATATAATATAAATATAATATAAAATAGAATTCGAAATTATTCTATCCTGTCATATATTAGGTGTACGTAAAATCAGGTCCACATTAAGCTCTAATGGTGACATGGCACGTCATGAACCATTAATAAAGGTTAATATTATGGTTCCGTCAAAACAAATATTGCAACACTGTAAACATTCAGCGCACATCACAACAAAATTAGTAGGCAAATTATACCGTCCAGCGTTTATATTGATAAACTTGTAGCTACATAATATTATGATGCCTCGCTCGTCTACTAACTTAATATTGTTTTTTGGTAACGTGTTTTGCTTTCAATCGAAACCTCATAGGCGCAATTTGGTGTAGACTTGGTGGGGCTTAGCTCTTCCAATATTAAAATTAGCCCCTCCAAAAGTTTATATTTTATATAAAGTCCTAAATCCTTTATTATTAAATGAATTAATACTAATTCTAATATACAAATTACAGTAAACGTTGTTTGAAAAGTCCCTCCAAGTCAAAAACTGAAAATGCGCCAATGCGAAACGTGAAACAACGAGAAATATTTATGACTCGCAACGAATTATTGATTAAACATTCAGACACTTTTCGAAATGTACAACTTTTTAAATTTCTTCATACTTTGACTTCGGAAAATTGCTGTATGTGGTCTTAGAGTACCAGGTAGGATGAATGGCGAATGCAAAAATTCCGTTCCCTCATCAATTTTTTTTACACGCCTATCTTTTTCTGATACGATTATTAATTATTTATATGTAAACTAATATACTACTAAAGGTCGTATAAAAAATAATTATTTACAACTAGTATATTATCAATTATATATAAACTAGTACGCCAAAGTAAAACTTAGATAAGTGTTGACTATGAGCTGTGGTGATATCAATGTGTTTCACTCTTATACCTACATTGTCTTTGCTTGGTATGCATTTAAACATTTAAATTAAAAGTGAACGAAAGTGAAACGAGAATACCTACGTGCTGCATACAATTAAATAAATAAATCAATGTTGAAATTGTTTGCTTCCAAGAAAATTGCAACGTGCTTTTACATCGAAATATTAAACAATATCAAGGAAAATGTTTGGAATAAAAGTGACCAAAGAGTTGTTCCTATTGAAAATGAATTTTTTCTATTTATTTGGAAGTAAGTAAAAATTTACATATGAATTAAAATGTATTAAAAAATTTCTTGTTTATTGTTATTAATTATTATTATAATGCTATTCAAAGTAAAACGTTTAGATATTTTGAGTTTTTCTTTTTAAAAAAAATTACTAAGAGATAATATTAATTTTTGAATTATGTACATTCTTTAAATACCAATAAATTTACAGAAATCTTTAGTCATTTTGCACAACTAACTATAACGTGTTATACAAATATTATCTACAAATTAATTTCGAATAATAAATAATAAAGTTACATTATTTTATAGAACATAGTGGTATGTTGTAATAACCATAGTATATAGTTCCGGGTATTTTACAAATTAATTATATTAAAGTTACTCCCCTGGATGAAGAAAATGAAGTCTTTAGTATCTGTTTTTACTTTTTTGTAAACATACGTGTATTAAACCCGTCGTGATGTGTTTTAATTTAATAATTATTATTGATATTGAAATTGATATTTAATTTTTTCTTTCTATATTCTAAATTTTTAATGGAACGAATACGCCGTCCACGTTTTTAAAGTTGTTAATTAATATTTTTTAACAAACGACAAATGATATTGATATTGACATTACCAATTTGTTTTCGTTAATAAATAATGACATTTATAATGATTTAAATTAGGTATTCTTCTAATTAGATTATGAGAAGTGCTAATAGGTTCAACTGAATCCTTATATATTGGTCATAAATAGATTTAAGAATTGAATTCACTAGTTTCTACGTGATTAGATAAATATGAAATTCGTAGAATATGAATAAACGTTATAACAATTGCTTCAATAATTTAATCATAGATATTGGAAACTCAAAAAAAAAAAAAAAAAATATAATAATTATTATTTATTGATATATGCCTAGAAACACTTTCAATTTGTATCAAGTGTTAATTAAATTATTTGTTATACAGATATATTAAATTGATAATAGTATTTTACTCATATTAATACATATCATACATATTATATAATATCTATTATGGACTTTAGAAGAACATGAAATATTTTAGATTTTTAGATTCTGAAAGGAGTGATGGAATCTATTTGTTTTACAATGATGTGTGTTTTTATTTTTTTTTTTTTTGTGTCTGAGAACACCTTTTTTGGTAGTAAAAATGCTTCGATTTTCTTAAACAGCAACTTTTCTGAAAGGAAAGTGAATGCAAATGGTACTTGGGTCAGGCAAAAATCCAACTTTTTCAATATTTTTTGAATGCGTCGAAAAATCGGTAAAAAAATTACAAAAAAACAGGAAATTTTACGCAAAATCACATTTTTACAAAATACATTTTTTTTAAATGCCCTAACTCAAAAACGAAAAACCGCAACAACTTGACATTTTCACCAAATCTTTATATTGGCGTTCTCTGTATATGGTTAAATTTTAAAAGTATTTTGACATATTTTATTTTGACTTATTAATAGACAATTTGAATTTTCAAATTTTTGTAAATTTTTTTTTTTTAAACATCTATAAATTTTAATTGGCTGACCGAAAACTCTTGAAAATTTAATAAAAGGTTTATAATAAGTTAAACTTATCGTAACTAAAAAATATCGGAGTTTCACTCAAATTTTTTTAATAAGCCCATAAAGCTCAGATTTGTATAAAATGTGTCAAAATCACGATAATTTGCAAGTTATTTTGTAGATAAAAATTCATAAAATTTATTCTGTTCATACTTAAGATTCAAAATTTTAACACTAGGTTATCCATAAGCTACTCTTCAATAATCTTTAAAAAAATTTCTACCAGATTTAGAGGAAAACATTTTATGACCGATTGAAATTTAAATTTTGACGAAATTGCATAAAGTAGTGATTTATTCTCAAACAATTTTAAATATTTGTTATAATTCAAAAAGTATAAGTCGCAGAAACTTGAAATTTTTTCCAGCTGTTGAGATTAGCATTTCCTTAAGGTCAATTTTTTTCAAAATATTATATTGATTTTTAAGCCACTTATAGGCACTTAAAATATTTGAATTTTTTACATTTTTTTTTTTTTTTTATAACCATTGATTAAAAAAAAATTGACTTATACAAAATACTTGAAAATTTAATAGAAGATTCCACAGAAGTAGTTTTTATAGCCATTCAAAAATTATTAAAATCCATAGGCATCATTTTTTGTATAAGCGTTTGAACAGCGAATATTGACATAAAATTACACGTAAAATATAATAAAATGTATAATATTTGTATAATATATAACATATGACTGACAAATGATATAGGTTTTTGAAATTTGCTCTAACTCAAAAACCAAATAAAGTAAACACTTGAAATTTTCACCAAATGTTTATATTGACGTTATATATAAGTGGTTAAGTTTTCAAAGTATTTTGACATATTTTGACTTATTTATAAACAATTTAAATTATCGATTTTTGTAAGTTTTTTTTTTTTTGAAGTGTCTATAAAATTTATTTGGCTCTCCGAAAACCCTTGAAAATTTAATACAATATTTATTATAAGTTATAGTTATCGTAACTAGAAAATGTTGTAGATTGTTTTACTCAATTTTTTTTTATAAGCCCATAAATTTCAAATTTTTATAAAATATTTTAAAATCGCGATAATTTGCAAGTTGTTTTGTAGTTGAAAATTTATAAAAAAATTTCTGTTTATATTTAAGGTCCAAATTTTTAACACTAAATTGTCCATAAGCTATTCTTCATCAATTTTTAAAAAAATTTCTACCGGACTTAGAGGAAAAAATTTTATGACTCTTTGAAATTTAAATTTTTTACGAAATTGCATACTATTGCATTATATTTCAATTTAAATATAAAATACTGTATTATTTTATACCCATTTTAGACCAAAATATTAACTCCGTTCAGAATCGTTATTTGTATAAAATGATACCTATCATTGCATTCAAATTTAACAAATCCATTGTAATAATGACTTATCCAGTGCCGTAACTAGATTACTTGAGGCCCGTGTGCAAGCCCAAATCTTGAGGCTCTATAAATGTTAAATGCCCTATAAACTATAAATGTTTTCAATAGATATTGCAAATCATTTTTTACATATTTATTTCTTATAGCTAGAAGTCATTCTGAAAATGTACGATTACCCAGAATGGTACCCATTGCTTAGTTCATTTGTTGTAATAATAATAATAACTAGTTAATTCTTATGTCGACCGAATTTAATAACCACAAGACATAATATACATACTTATACTTTTAATTTTTAAAACCATATAATACCTTTGAAGTTTCAAAGAATTTAACATAATAACATGAAAATCACCATTATAATATAATTAAACATAATAACTTTAGTTTATAATACAGAGTGATCTGTTTATCATGCTCACCCCCATTTTTGGTCGTAAAAATGTTATAATTTGGATTTTTTTTTTTTTAAATTTTTAAGTTACCATAACAACTATGTTTTCCACTATTTTTTTTTTTTTTTTCATGAAATTTTTGGTGTGTCCTGTGGTGATACAAACTTTGTTTTTTAAAATGGGAATCCCATATTTTCCATGCGAAATAATATTCAGTTAATTTTTCTGGAATTTTTGGTGTAACATTATCAAATTTCGGCCCAGTATTTTCGGAGTTATTCAAATTTAAAATTATGTGTATGAATGTGTTAAATCAATTAGCTATCTGATTAAGCTTTAACATGTAGCTTCAACATTACGCAGATATTAACGCAGGACTTGATAAGTATGTACTAGTGCACCACACTACCATGTATATAAAGGTAATAATCAATATTGATAAATACCGTTCAAAGGTCGGTTTCTCAAATTAGTAGCAAATAGCGCTGACAAATTACATTACAATGTTACGTATTATAGGAATATTTCCGTAATACTTAAATTAAAATAACTCAAAAACTACTCGTTCGAATTTTGATTTTGGTACATCAAAATTCACAGAAAAATTATTCCAATGGTATACCACAGTGAAAAAAGGGTATTCCTATTTGAAAAACAAAAGTTTGTATCTCCACAGACCATACTAAGGGGGGTATAGAAAAAAAAATAGCGGACAACATAGTTTTTGTGGTAATTTAAAGAATAAAAAAAAAAAAATTCAAATTTTGTCATTTTTATGACCAAAAATGGGGGTGAGCATGATAAACAGATCACCCTGTATATAATGTTATTTTACAAAAACTACCACATTTTACTTGTTTAATCATAAAATATTAAAATAATAAAATACACAAGAAAATAATAAATAGTTATTGAATTTTAAAACAAACAGTTGTTTCCTATTACAAATTCTTTTTCTTGGCTTTTAAATTAGCAAAATTATCAATTATAGTATCTACAATCGATTCGCGAAGTATTAAGCGTTTCAATATTGTCTAACCGATCATACGATGCGTTATTCTGTAGATAATTTTTTATAAGCTTGAATGAGCGTTCTGCTGAAGCCGATGTCACAGGAATAGTCATAAACATGCAACAATTTGTAAAAATATTAATATATATTAATATATTAATAAATTTATATTACATATTATGCGTGTGCGTATGTTATAATTATATATATATATCAGAAAATATAAGGATTAACCGCAAGGCCCTAAGTAAATGTCATACTACAATAGTCCTGGATTTCATAAAAGGAGCACAGAACACAAAAATAAAAAATTATTTACATTTTTTTTAAATGTTAAATTATTGTAGCTATGGCTATATGAAATTTTTTGTTGAAAATGATGTGTGAAAATAAAAATTAGTTTAAGAAATATTCATAGAGCCCTACTCATCGTAATCGCTTATCGTATACGTGTAAAAGTTCCTCGCTTCACATAATGATTTACCAACCTAAACATTTTATTTTTGAAATTTAATTTTACGTATAAATCTGTGGTTTTATGTGTTTAAGATGATGCAAGTATCAAAATTTCAATATGTTGTTTAGTTTTTCAAATATTAAATATTTTAAACGAGACATTTTCGTTAAACGGCACGTCACGGCGAGAGGCGGTTGGCTAACCCGTTTTTAGATATTAAAGACTAAAATACTTCACAAAAAAGACTCAAGTCTAAAATACTATTCCTAGTAATAAATAAATAAATAAAATTAATACCATTGGAATTGTATTGGATCCTATTACTAATAAAACGTGATATCTATTTTGTCATGGGTATAACTGAATAAGTAAATACTAAATAACATTGGTTTAATTTCCGAAAAAAAAAAAATATTATCGTTTTATTTAATTAGATTTTTGGACTTTTGACTTTTTGAGGCCCCTTAATTTAGTATGAGGCCCGTGGCCCGTGTGCAATGCACACTCTGCACACCCGGTTTTTACGGCACTGGACCTATTCTATAAACGAGGTGCACTCCACTCCCAACTGTACAGCAGAGCGAGGCCCATCTGTTCTTTTTTAATTTAAATTTTAACCTAATTTATTATATCACATAAATTAATATGTATCTATTATAAATATATATATACTCGTATTATCTATAATATATATATCTATTATATAGACAAAGCTATAAATAAATAAATTAATAATGTAAAAAAATTGATTACAATTATCATAGGAGGTAATTATAATGGTGATAAGAGAAACTTACATATTATATATGTAAAGCTTTTACCTATCTGAAACCTATCTGAAAGATAAAATAAAAAATGTCTTTTATTAAGCTTATATTATTAGAGGGAAGAGCACGAATTTTAGAAAGGTTGATATCAATAGAAAAGGAATGGTTATTTTAATGTACATACTATATGTAGGGGCGTAATTGAAAATGTTTTATTGGCGTTTAGGGGGGGGGGTGGATTTAAAAAAAATAATCCTGATATAGAAATATCAGTGTTTCCCAACCTGTGGCACTCACGAGGGGGGGGAGGTTGTAGACATTGCTAAGAAGGCGCAAGTAGTCATTACAAAGTTAAACTTGAAATTTTATATTTGTATTTTAAAATGTAGGGAAAAATGAAAAATGAATAACGACCGGTTATTATTCTCGTGTACGTATCAATAAAAATACCACTAAACATACAAAAGTATATAAAAAGTTTAACCCAAGGAGTCGTGAGATTTTTGGAAATCTTCAAAGTGGGAATAGTACAGAAGAAATTGAGAGCTACTACTCTATATAAAACTTGTGTGGAGCTTATTGCTCCTCAAACATTCTATCAAATGTTTAAAAATGTATCAAATGATAAAAGTGAAATCCACTATTTATTATGGTGTCTTGATTACCTACCCGTATATTATATTTATATCGTGTCGAAGAATTATTAAGGAATTAGGATATTTCAGGAGATCAAAAAAAACGATAAAGCGATGCTCCGTCACGTGTATTTTTGATTGTTTCAATTTTTCATAAGTTATATTTTTTTAATTTAATTTAATTTTTATAGCATTCGGACCTATAATTGGATTTTTGCCTACGATAGCAAGACAATTGGGGTACTCGGTAACGGCTTACGGAACTATTATGATGGTTATGTCAATAATGTCAACGGTATTAGTGCCGCTGTCCGGGATCATCGTTGATACATTCCGCGTGAAAAAAATATATTTTCTAACAGCCATATTATTATTAGCCATGTCATCATTTCTGTTTTTATTCATACCCAAACTTCCTTCAAACGAATACATTGAGTTAGAATGTAACGAACAAACTTTCTTCACAATACATAGCGAGAACGATCCACCCACTACAAGTAATAATACAATTTTTACTGGACACAATACTGATGAACTAATAACGTGTAAGGTGAGATTATAATATTTGGCCGCTAAAATTACCGTAGATCATAGATAAGTCACAAGTATAATATGTCAAATGGCATTGTAATATTATCAATTATAATTAATTATATATAATATTTATATATTAATTATAATTACCCACAAGTCGTCTTGGTCAATGAGGTAAAGTACAAGGAAAATGTCAACCATTAAAAATTAATAAAAAGAAAATCATTTCAATGTAATAATGATTATGTTGGTATAACAAATTTTGAAAACATATCAAGTACCTACCTTAAAAATTAAGAATTATAATTTAATAAGTAAAAGACAACTCTGTATATATTAATGTTCAATTATATATAGTCAATAATACGCATTATTATTTTTGATGAGTAATGTGTTCTGTGAGTATAATATTATTTTTTCTTTAGCTCGATTGTCGTGATAATAAACAGTCCGACAGAAATTTAACTCAACTGGAAGATTCAAAATATTCTTGAGATGAATGGATGATGACAAGTGACAAGAAAACTAATTTTCGAAATGTATACAATAAAATTGACGTGTCATTCAAATTGAAAGGCACAAAACAAGTAATAATCTAATAATCTACTGACTACGTCTCCGTTTCTTACTCGTGTACCGTTAGCTATAGTTACGTTACTGATTCTAGATGAACACTTCAAACATTTTTCATGTGTTATCTGCCCAAATGAATGGTACGAGAACATTGCCGACTTCCTGCCAATGCCAATTAAAACAGTTTTGCCGTATCGATTATTGTTCCAATAACACTATAACATATTTAACCAATACTACTACTTACAAGGGAAACATTCTTAATTTGTATCAGTTTTGGATATTTTTTTTCGTCTTGGGCCTGCATTTTATTAGTGCTTGGTCATCACATTTACTCTCAAATTCAATTTGCTTAGATTCATTGGGTAATATTTATCATATTATTAATAGCAACATACATTTAAACAATATTTTACTTAATATGTGATTAGGAAACAAGTCTGAAGATTACGGAAAACAAAAATGTTGGGGATCAATCGGTTGGGGCTTTTTCTCTATATTTATTGGATGGCTTGTGGATGTGGCGAGTGCAAATAAAAAGGAAAAGGATTATACGCCCATTTTTTACTCAACCACTGTACTAAGCATTTGTAATTTTGTTACATCCAATAAAATAAAAGTACGACGTTCTTTACTCTTAAGCCCAATACTTCTGTTGACAAATAATTATCAATGTTTCATGTTTAATATAAATAAAAATAAATTGATTTACATATCTACTATTTTTATGTGTAGGTGATCGAAACAAAAAAATCGAATGGAAAATTTAAAACTGTGTATGGACTATTTACTAAATATTACGTTATTGCATTTTTAATTTGGTCAACCTTAAGCACATTTTTTCATACAATTATAAC